>JAQSEB010000232.1:0-51045 GCA_030063045.1 Pratylenchus scribneri
TACAAAATTATTAAGCCTTAAGTAATAATGTAAAAAGAATGAAATTAAAATTATATATTTTATTTTGGTTAATTCTAAATTCAAATATTCATCATGTATCAAATTAAACATTAATATGATGGAGAAATTTTAATTTTATTTGAAATGATAAATGAAAATTTTAAATTAATAACAAAAAGTATTTTCTCAGTAATTTATAAAAAAAATAGTACATCAAATAAAAATGTAAAAATTTTAATTTATCAAGAGAAATTCTTTCAATACATTGGAAAGATTGCTATTAATAAATAAAAATATTAAATAAAATTATGATAAAGTTTGTGAAATTTAATGGAGATGCTGAAATTAAATAAAAAAGAATTTTTTTAAATAAAAAATGATTGAATAAAAAAGATGAGGATTAAATTCTGAATTAATTAAAATATTGTTTAAATGAATAAAAAAAAGGACAAATGTGTTAAATTTTATAAATTCAATAACGAAAATAAAAAATTTTAAATATCTAATTTAAATATTTTTTCTCACGGCTATTAAAGTTGAAAATTATGAATAAAAACCAAATGAACATTAAAGAAATATATATGATGAAGTATTAATTTAAATTTTATGAAGTAATATTAGTTTGAGATAACTTACCTAAAAAATATGCTTCTTCCTCTTCATAAATGCGCATGTTCCCCATCCTTATGGCGATTTTTATAGCCGTTTCAATATCTTTTCTTTGATCAATAAAAATAAATTAAATAAAAATAAAATTTACTTCAAGTAACATTATATATAATGTTGTCCTATTTTAAAAAGTATATTTAAAAAATTAAAAAAACCATAGTCCAAAATGCATCAGAGCATTCGATATATTCGAATTCTAAAGCGTCTATAAATATTTCGTCTTCCTAGGAATATGGGTTCATATTCTACATATAAGGGAACATTCGAAAGATTTGAAATATACCTGCAATATCTACAATAAAATTACTTGGGCTTGTGTTATTCTTTTTCCACAATTCTGGTCTTATTTATCATTATTGAAAGATTGAAGCTAAATATAAATTAATTGAGACATCAGATGGAATAAAATTATGATACAATCAATTCAAATTTCTTAGCTTCTCTGATAAAATAAAAAATAAAATTTACAAAAAATAAATTATAAAATTATTTAATTATTTCTTTATTTATAAAACAAATATTTAAAAAATTCATCTAATTAAAATTATTTATTTTTACTATAAATTTGCGAAAGCATTTGTAATAATTAATAATATTATAATATATTAAAAATGAATTTAAATTCTCAATCCCAAATGAATTGGTCTAAAGATTTAACAAAAAAGGCACACACTTTCTTGAAGAAAAATAATGGTAAAATTGGTCAAAAATAAATTTTTATTTAATTAAATGATGAAATTGTAATGAATATCAAATTTTAATAATAATATATTATTAAAAATTTAATGTCAAAAATTATAAAAAATTTTATTGAATAAATTAAAAATCACCATTTATAATAAAGAAAATTAAATAAAACAGTCATAAAAAGGAACATCATTACATAATAATATTAAATTATAAATTAGAATGATTAATTGATGTCATTACCTGAAAAAATGATAATTATGCTAATTAATCAATTAACTAAGAAATGTTGTTAATTTTATTAAATAATTAAAATTATATTGGTTTTTAAAAATGAAAAATAGTGAAAAATTAATAACCGTAGCAAAACAGGCTTTACTAAATATGTCAATGAAGATCATTATTAAAAATAAATTTGAAATTGTAAAAAATTGTATAAATAGAGGAATCAAATTTTGTATTTCAAGTACTTATTTTTGGTGCGCTTCCTACAAATCCAAATGCCAATCAATTCTCTATAGCTTGAATTTGATTTGCAACAGAGATATATAATTAAAAATTACAAAATAATTTTTTGTTCACTTGAAAATATAAAAATTTCTTTTTAAATTTATTCTATTTCGTAAAAATATTAATGAAAATTGTATATTCATATAAACTTGAAAAAGAATTTGTGAATTTTGAATATAACATCTTGACATTTAAAATCAATTTGTAAAAATAAAATCATATAGAATTCTTTATAATCAATAAAATTAAAAAAAGTATTAAAAATTTAATCAAAGTTGATATAAATAGATTTATATCTAGATTCAAAAAGTTAGAAAAACAAATTTAAAAAATGATATCTGCAATAAACAATTAATTCTAATTGAAAACTCAAACAAAGCTAAATTGAAAAAATTTTTTAATCAAATAATTTCATGTCAATCATGATGAAAGTAACTCGATTGTGGCCAGAAAAAAAGAAGAAAATAAAATAAATATGATTCTAAAATTTTTATTAATTATAAATTAAAAATAAATTTAAAAAAATGAAATATATCATTCTACCTAAAATAATTTTTAATTAAATTTTAGCTTATGTTATTGTTTTAAGCAAGAGATTGGTTAAAAATGAACTCGCTGCTTGACAATAATTTGTATAATTTTAAATAGTGATTATGCGCAAGGCAGCCATCACATCAAAGAAAAGCTGAGCAGATACGACGAAAATAATTTTTTTCAATATAATGAAAAAATTCATATTATAAATAATTAATAATATAGAACGAAACAAGAATATTTGCTGTAATATGAATAAATTATAAAAATGAATAATATCTATAAGGGGAAATTATTGGAATCAAAGAAATAAAATAAAAAATAATTTAGTAATTATCACAGAATTGAATTAATAAGATTTATTACAAAATATAATGTAAGAAAAATTTAACTTTAATAATTTGCCAAATACTTAATTAAATATATAAATTTAAAATAAAATAACTTCTTCTAGAACGAAAAAAAATAAATATTTTCAAAGAAATATCAATTTAAATTATTAAAGAATTAAATTTCTGGATTTGTGCGAAATATTTCTCACATTTAGCGGAATATATTCCACTTTTCTAATGGTTTATTTGAAATATTTCAAATTAAGCGAAATATTTTCCACTTTCCTTTTAGTTTGTGTATAAAGTGAAAAAGTATTAGTATAGTATAAATAAAAAAATAAATTCATTAAAAAACATTTTATTCTTAAAAAATAAAAAAAATTAAAAATTTTTATGAATTTTTAATAAAATCAATTACCCAGAGAAAATTTGGCGAAGTTTTTATACAAAAAAATCAAGTAAAAATTTTCAATATTTTTAATAAAATGCACTTAAAATTTGGAAATTATTGTTATATTTTAAAAAAACCGAAATAAAATTTTATCAAAATTTGTTTCCTTTAATTAAAAATTTAATGATAATATAAATTAATTTATTCATGGTAATGTTAAAATAAATATCTACGCAATTAGCTTCCATGAAAATACCATTATTAAAAAATTTTATTTAAATTATGAAGATTAAATTTACATACTTATTAAAGGATAAATTCTTTATCCTAAAATAAAAGCATTTAAATACTATTAATTTAAAAATAATATATTTAAATATAAAATAGAAGAAAAATATGATTAATAAATAAATTTTTTAATTATTAAAATCAACAATTCATTGAAAGAATTAAAATTATGATAAAATCACAATATCATAGGATTATAGGAAACATAAACAATTTCAAAAAATAATAAAAATGCAAAATTTGAAAATAAAAAAACTTATTCATAATTTATAAATATTATTTACGGTCCAAAAAGGCGTTAAACTAGTATTTAATTAAATTTAAAAATATTTTAATAAAATAAAAACTAATTCAATGAACAAAGTGATAAATCTAAAATATATGAAATGAAAATATGACGAAAGTATAAAATTTAAACTAATAATATTCCTTCGTTATAGAGCGTAATAATTAAATTTATAATTAAAATTATTAATTTATTTATCCTGGACCAATTCCAAACAAAATTTCACTGCAAGGCAATATTGCTGACAAGATTTAATAATATTCTTTTTTTAAATTACAATTCAAATTTTATTTTAAAATTCTATGAATAAAAAAATAATCAAATTGAAATTATATTTATATTTTAATATAACTAAATTAAATTTTTGATAAATAATAATATTAAAATATTTCAAAATGAAGAGATATACCGCGAAATTTTTAATAGACGGAAAGGAAGATGAATGTTGACTTTTTTTTTCTCTAAATTTCATATAAACAAATAAGACAAAGTTCTACGAAATTGCCATTTTTCTAAAGTATTTATCCACATTGATAAAAAAAATTTATAATTATTTTATTTTATCAATTAAGTTAATAAGTTAATATAATACGTTTGATATAATAATAATATTAAATTAAAACGAAACGATATAGCATTTAAATTATTATTCTTTTCTGAAAAATAGAATATAAATAATGTTAATAAAACTAGAACTAAACCATAAGCTTATTGATAATTCAATAAATGTTTTATAAATTATACCATTCTAAATTAATGAAAAATGAAACCAAAATAAAGCATGTGCTTAAATAGTTCGACTTTGAGGAAACAATATGTGATTTGATGAGACATGATGCTCTATTTATTTTTTGAAAATATCGCTGTCCTAAATAAATATTTTATTAGTAAATTAATTATGATATAAAACCTAATAAAATCTAAAATAGCTAATAATTTTTCAAATATGAAAGAATAATTAAATTTTATTGGAAATGTATTAAATTCTTGGATATAAAATTTGAAAATATTTTAATAAAATGTATCTTATTATAAATATATAAAAATTTAAAATTTTTCAATTAATAATATATTAACTTCACAAATTCTTAGTATTAGATTATTACTAAAATTAATGTATCAAATTTAAAATAAATTTTACTAAAATTTAATAAATTTTAAATCAAAATATCAACTAAAAGTAGTGATTTTATAAAAAATAAATTCCTTTTTTAAAATAATTAAATAATAAATAGAATAATAAAATTTTTGTATAAAAATATCATATTTGAATTCAAGTAAATTATAAAAATATGTTTTAAATTATCACATTGTTACAGTGTTGAAATATCGAGGAGATAGAAATATGAATTTGACTTAAAATATGCGCACATTATTTGAAGAGGGGCCCAAGATATTTTTTAGGCATTTTCTTTCGTCAATAATATTAGTCGGTTTTGCTAAGTTAAAAAATTACAAAAAAATATTTTAAATTATTTATGAATTAAATCGAATTAAATTCAAATTTTAATAAATGATAGAAAAAATCGATTTGCTGAACTATTTAAGGAAGATTTTTAGATAGAAATTTATTATAATTAATAAAAATTATTATATAAAAAAATATCATTTATTTCAATAGTTTGAACAAACTTGAAGCAGAATTTCAACTAATCTTAAATTTAAAGCAGCAAAAAATTTAAGTTTTTTAATTTTATATCATATTTTATTGCCAAAAAAATATAGAAACATTCAACAAATCTGGTCAAATAATTTTAAATAATTGATATCATTCTTGAAAGCCACGATGAATGGGGTAGGTAAAAGTTCTCAAACGAATGGAGCAAAATGGGGCTTTACTAAGTTACAAAGAATTAATATATTAATACAAAGTTGATGAAAAATTTATATTTTTTTAATTAACATACAATAACAAATGATAAATTTCATTCGCTTTCTCTGCAGAATAATAATTTAAAATTATTATTTTTATAAAAAATTTGATTAATAAATTTTTTATAATTATTTGGTGCTATTCATTGGATATAGAAATGAATTGCAAACCAGAGACTAAATTTGCAAATTATAAAATTAAAAAATAATAATTTTTAAGAAAAAAAAATAAAAATGATTAAAAAAATTAATTTATTTAAAAATTTATCATAAATTTTATATTTTTCTGCGTAGTTTAATGAAATTAAAAAGTACAAATATCAATGAAAATAATAAAATTTAATAAAAAAGATCATGAGAAATAATTGATAATTATTTGAATGGAATGCTTTTTTAAAGATGATTTACTAAAGCAAAAAATTCTAAAAAAGATAAGAAATTATATATATATATTTTATTTATTGAAAATACGAAAAAGATTTAGTTCAACGTGTGAATTTTAAAAAATTAATTCTAATTTCTAACCATTAAATAAAATAATAATATAAAGTATTGGATTAGAAGATAAATTTTAAAATAAATTAACAATAATAATAATAAATATCATAAGAAATCTAAGATCTTGTAAAAATTCTGAAATCACTTTAAATATTATAAATATAAATTAAGGATCATCAAAAAATTTTTTATTTAAATTCTATTAAATTTTAATAAAGAAAAATCCTAGATCAATCGCAACTTGATGTAACAACAGAAATAATTATTTTAAAATGTATAGAGAAAATATAAATAAAGATGTTTGTTCTAATATTTATTTTTCTTAGATTATTATTTAATAGGTGAAATTATTTAAATTTTAAATATATGAAAAAAATCATTGATATATAGATAGAAAATACAAATACATATGAAATAATTTCCTATAAAAATAAATTAACAAACAAAAAATTCTAAATAAAATGTTAAAAACGAAATTTAATGAATTGATTAGGTTTCCATTTCGACCTTTCGAATTGTTGCAAAAAAAATAAAAATTTTATATTAAAATTGGTGAGATTCAATAAAAAGGACTTGACGACATCAGAATATATCAGGAACAAATTGGATTCTTTTGGTCAAAAATATTTATAAACTGATCAAATTTTAAATATTGTGGATAATATTTGAATTTCCATTGCCTGTTTTGTTTTTCAATTCCTCGTTATTGGTTCAAACTTTGTCATCTAGAAAACATTTTAATTTTATTTTAATAATGGCTGAATTAACTCCGGAATAAAAATATTTTTTAATGAAAAATTATTAAAATTCAAGTAGAAATGGATATTTTAATTTGAATAAAAGTTGTGGAAAATAAGAAAAAATTAATGATTTTAATATATTAATATTAATTGAAAATTATTATTTAATTTTGAAAATTATGTATACAAATAAAATATCACATTTTATTTTTTGAAAATTTAATAAATATTTAGTTAAAAACATAAAAATTTGACAAATTTATAAAAAATAAACTTGGAATATAATAAAATAAAAATGAATAAATAAGAGCAAATCCTTCTAGAAAGATAGTATGAAATTTTGCTTAAAAAACTAATCTATTAATATTTATAGAATTTAAAGAAACTGTTTTATATCAATATTTTTAATTTATCAAAATTAACAAATAAAGTAATAAATTCAAAGTATACTCTATTTTGACGGCTTAAAGCCATCTGTACTTTCATTGTTCCAATTAGCAATGATCAATAATAGCAATTTTTTGGTTTTATTGATAATTAATATTTTGCCAATTACAACAAATATCTCGTCTAATTAGAGAATATAATGAATTAATAAAATAAATATAAAATTATTTTTTTAACGAATGCAAAAATTATTTCATGCAGATATTGTTTCAATATAGAAAAATTTAAATATAACAATCCAAACAAAAATAACAATTTTGTACCAGAATCCCCAACGCTGTCTAATCATTGGCGATGTTTACTTTTTCTGCAACTATCATTTGGCAAAAATCAAATGGGCAACATTTGTTACCGTTTATAACAGCAGTTATAAAAATAAATCAAAGAGAAAATAATATTTGAATAAATTTTTAATCTAATCTCAATTTTTCTAAATGATATCATATGATATTATCAGAAATAAAAACATAAAAAAAGAGAAAAAAATTTCAGAAAATATACAAATAATGTAAATGACAAAATCGGAACATTTTTAAGAATGAAACCAAAAAAATTGTCGCGAATTGGCCATCCTAATTTGGGGATTTTGGCACAAAGCGACCCGGGATGAAGGAAGGAAGGGAAAAGGCCAATTCACGAGATGAACTACGATCCTATCCCCCCTCTTTCCTATCCATTTCTCCTCCATTATCCTCCAATTGCCCTCGAACATTTTCCCATGTTTTTCTTTTCCCTTTAATTGTTTGCTGCCGCCTCCGTTCCCATCTAAAACCTTTTCATATTTTACACATAAATCGGGACGGAGGCGGCTTCCAATTACCGACCATATATTCTTATCATTTATAAATAATTAGCCGCCGATGATTAAGGCAATCATTCTTCTCATATTGGAATATTTTTCCGGGCAAATGGCTGGAATTTCCTCATATTCATAATTGTATATTTTGGGTTGGGTTTTGGTGGTTTAATTACCCAAGTTTGAGGTCTCAAAATAAAAGTATTTTTACTAATTTTGGTGTCTTCATTTGGGGCAATAATTATTCCGATTTGTGCCTGCGCTGGGGACTCGATACTCTGGCCTGATAGCGTTGCGCGGACGAACAATTCAATTGGGCTGTTCACGTCAAAATAAAGAAAAAACTAGAATTAAATATAAATAAAAATAACAAAAATAAGATTATTTTCTAATGAAATACAAATCAGGTAAATATATTTAATATAATTTGATAACGATAGAGCGCTTCTCGCGTCGTGGTTGGGGTCAAATGAAAACTGGAGTCTGCATCTATAAAGGCTAAATAATAAATTATAATCATCGATAAATATACAATTGTTGAGGTAAATAAAAATATTATTATGAAAAATGAGTAAATTAAAGAACAATGATCAACTCATCAATGTCGTCGATGATTCGTCCATGAAGGAGGATGGAGATTAAGAGCAAAAAAAGAGAGTTAAATTTCTCTTTTCTATAGATATTGATTTGAATCATAAAATTCTGTCATGATATTAAAAATTTTAATTTATAAATTTTTTTCTCAAATTTGAATAAATATTCAAGAATATAAAAAGAATAAAAAGTTTAAAAAGATTTAAATTTAAAATTTAATATTTGATCACAAAACGATGAACTTAAATTAATTTATTCAAAATAAAAAATAAAATGTTAATAAAGTCAACTGTACTAAAATTAATATATTTTCATAAAGAATAAATTTTTAATAAATATTATTTTTTAAAAAAATTTTAAATATTATTTTTTTAAAAAATTTTAAATTATATTAAAAAAATCTAAAATGAGATTATCATTTATTTGAATTGTATTTGCTTTGTACTATTAGTTCGATGTCTATCCATATTTTGATCTTATTAGCCACATTTTTAATAATATTTAACAATTATAAATTTAATTTTTAATAAAATATTCAGCTTATGAATTCAACTTTCCTTTAACAAGAAATAAAAATTATAACGAAAGTGAATAGTTCGAAAAAAAAATAATAAATTTATTATTCTTTCCAAAAAATTAAAAATTGTAATTACAAAAATATCAATCATAAAATTTTAACAATACTCTTCAAACATATTTAAAAAAAAATTATAATAATTGTCCTTTTTTCAAAACAAAAAATTTAGTGTGTTTAAATCAAATTTTGCTTAAATTATTTTCGAAAATGCTCATCATTAGTGTCGGTTTCGCTCAAGCCGACTCGATAAATTAAATTTGTTAAAATTAGGAAAATCTAGAATATTTGGGAAAAAAATTTAATATAAAAACTAAAAATGAAACTACATTTTTATTCATAGCAAAAATTAAATAAAATATAAGCAGCATTTAGTACCGTTTTGGTGTCTAAAAATCGATAATCCCCAGCCCTATCCTATAGCATTACTTTTTAAGATTGACCCCATTTCCAAATGGGGTCAATTAATTAATTGACCATTTAATTAATATTTAATTAATATTCTTGACACAATATTTATAATTAATTTCCAATAAATAAATAATAAATTTTATAAAATAAAAATTCTCTACCCCGACCGGGAATCGAACCCGGCTGACATGCAACCAACAGCCTTCACCTTTCGGCTATTCAGCCAATTGGTGAGGGAACATTCAATTTTGCCAACCAATTCCCCATTTCCCTCATGAGTGAAAAGGGGAACTCATGAGATAAAATCCAATTCTTTCACTCTTCTCTCAACATAGAGAGAAAGAGAATATCCATTCTCAATAGAAATAATTTACAAAATTGAAGTACAAAAATTTTTATTTTCAAAATAATATTTAAAAATGATTAAACCTCCTTTGATGCTTCCCCAAATTTGAATTTTGTGTGAAAATTTTCCCACAAATGGGACAAACAAATTGCGGATTTGATGAATGAGCTAAACTTTGCATATGAATTTTGAGGGCAAATGCGTCTTGACATTTTTTGCCACATAATATACATTGTGATGATGATGACAATGAGGATGAACTTGATGGAATATTGGATGAAGAAGAAGAGGATTGAGATGGAGGTACAAAAATATTGGAATTAGAAGAAGATAATTGTACAGAAGATGATGATGATGAAGAAGAAGATGAAACCAAAGGAAATTTAGGATACATGAGGATGGGATAATCAATTTTGTACCATTCTGGTTTTTCGCCATTCTCCCATTTTAGAGATTCTTCAATGGCCAAATTCCTCCTAGCCAAATCCTTGCTCTTCTTTTCCTCAATAAAATATTGGCGGAGAACGGATTGCATCTTGAATATTCAATACAAAAATTAAATAGATTTCAATGTTTAAACAAACATCAAAGGACCCCCGCTGACTGTCACAATAATGTGCATGGGATGAGCTTTCGAACATGAACTCCAGACAATACTTCGTAGCAACGTTCCATGCCAATGCTTGTCCCCTCGAAAAATTTATCACCCAATGAACGCAGCCTGGGGGATTCACCATGAGTTCTCCCGCATTTTGCCACTAGAGTACAAAAAATTTTTATACATTTTTCACTAAATGATTAAATTCATAAATTCCCCATGTCAAAATCTAGGCATAATTAGCCATCTAATTAATTGAAAAATCATATCAAATATATTCAAATAGTCAAAATAATTTGCTTATAACTTAAACAAATTAAATTTATATGCAAAAAATATTAATTCCAATAATTAAATCTCAGATCAAAATATATAAAGATAAACCAACGAACAGTCATGTCGACTGGAATATTTCGTTCCCGTAGAATGCGGGGACAGATGAAGATCTCCTTATGACGCAAAAAATTCCGACATTTTCGGAATTCCTCGGGGAAGAGCTCAACACACAAAGCAAAAAATTCTCCAAAATATTTACGCGGGATGCTCATCCATAATTTTGGCGCCTCACAATCAATCATTAGGTTGCATGCGGACTGGTCAAGATCCTCTGAAACAAATTTCAATCATTTTATTTCCAAAATTTACTATTTTTTGAAAAAATCTCCCTAAATATACAATTAAAATCAAAAATTTCTATATAAATCAGGACCCAAATCATTAAATTCAATAAAGAATCCTAGACAATAAGAAAGATTTAAAAATTAATTTTTAATAAAAAAATAATAAAAATGACCGGTGTGGCACATTGCGGGAGAACCGAATAAACCAAAATATCGCGAGAAAAGGAAGATCCCTTCAAATTGCACTCCAAGTTTTCCATACAATTTTTTTGCAGCATCAAGGATAATGCCGTAAGAGGGCTTAAAATATCCATGATTGCCCTTCAATTCGGACGCATAAAATATTGGAGAATTTTTGGCAATTTTTCCCTTCAAGAATTCTTCAAAAGATCTTAATATTTATTTATTTTATTACAATTAAAAAGGTCAGTTTTTGTTTTCATAATAATTATATATATTTTAAATATTCATAAATTAACTATTTATTTAGATCATTCGTTCGATTAATTTAAAAATTTCAAAAAAAGACATAATCGATACAATGAATGAAATATTAAAAATTTTTTCTACTTTCAATATATTCTATAGAAAAAATCTATTAAATGATCTGTATGAAAATTTTATAAATATTTAATTAATTAAAAAATTAAGCTTATCTTACTTTTCAATATCATTCCTCTCATATGGAAGATTATTTTGAAGGGAATAGTAATCGCCCAATTCCATTTCCTTGATTGTCCCACCGTCAATAATTTTGTAAACACCATCAGATATTTTATTTGCATATAATTTGCTAAAATATATAATTATCAAGACATAATAAATATAATTAATTACCCAATATTGTTAATTTTATCATGAAGTTCCTTTTTGCCTGGAACATAATTTTCAGCCACTTTAAATTTAAATATTGATTTGTCGGGATAAGTTGAGAAAATATGGTCCAAAAAATTAGAAAATTTAAAACTGTCATTGAGAAGTTCTGCGCTCAATGGTTCATCAAATAAATTATTGGAGGACATTCTAAATAAACTGTTTATATATTTATTGGCTAGATGAAAATGTTGGAAATTTGGATAAAACCACAAACACAAATGGACACAATCGATGATTCAAAGCTTGGTTTGTAAATGACCAAAACCAAATAGCCATTGAGCAGAGGAGAAAGAAACAAGCGCGCGACGCAACAATGTGGACATATGGAAGGGAATAGGGAGGCAGAAGGGAATAGGGAGGGAATAGGGGCCAAAGTAAATGAGCAGCCAGTGGCTAGCCCCACTGTAAGAAGGGAATAGGGAGGGAATATTGAGGCAGAAGGGAATATGGAGGGAATAGGGAGACAGAAGGGAATAGAGAGGGAATAGGATGGCAGAAGGGAATAGGGAGGGAATAGGGGGCCAAAGGAAATGAGCAGCCAGTGGCTAGCACCACTGGAAGAAGGGAATAGGGAGGGAATAGGGAGGCAAAGGAAATGAGCAGCCAGTGGCTAGCACCACTGGAAGAAGGGAATAGGGAGGGAATAGGGAGGCAAAGGAAATGAGCAGCCAATGGCTAGCACCACTGGAAGAAGGGAATAGGGAGGCAAAGGAAATGAGCAGCCAGTGGCTAGCACCACTGGAAGAAGGGAATAGGGAGGGAATAGGGAGGCAAAGTAAATGAGCAGCTAGTGGCTAGCACCACTGGAAGAAGGGAATAGGGAGGCAAAGGAATATGCAGCTAATTGCTAATTCATTTAATAGAAAAGAATCTGTAATAATTTAAATAAAAATAATGCATTAATTAATTATAAATATACATATATATTAAAATTAAATTTGAATTTAAATTTTTATAAATTCGATCCCCTCTTTTTTTCAAATTTCCAATTCCAAAAGAGACGGTCCCTGCTGATGAGACCTGCCGTCTCTTTTAAAAATAATAATAATTGCAAGTCCAGGGAAAAGGTCGAAACTAGCGGCGCGAGCACATTAATATATGCGCCAATGATTTTGTGGCGCCAAATAAATTGTTGTTGGTTGTCAAAACATCATTATTATCCAATCCTGCCCCATCCATACAATTTTAAATTGAATAAAAATTTTTAAAATAAAAATGCAACAACAACAACCAAAAACTTGTGCCATTTGCATGGCCCGGCCAATAATGG
Source organism: Pratylenchus scribneri (assembly GCA_030063045.1). Classification (NCBI taxonomy): domain Eukaryota; kingdom Metazoa; phylum Nematoda; class Chromadorea; order Rhabditida; family Pratylenchidae; genus Pratylenchus; species Pratylenchus scribneri. The sequence continues at coordinate 13,340 of JAQSEB010000232.1, forward strand.
CACCAATTGATCAACAAGATGGGGACTATTTTTGTCCTCACCTCTTCTGCGAGCAACATTCCGCAGCCATTTTTCTGGAGGCGTATCGCCGACAGGAATTTGACTCGCGCGAATATTGCTATACGCCAAAACTGTACTACCTTTGTCCCGTTTGTGGCCAATTTTTCTACGTAAGTTTATACAAAAATTGGGATAGAATTAATAAAAACTTAAAAATTGTACCATTAAAAACTAATTAATTAATAAAATTATAGAATTGGGTGTATCTTTCGGAACCGCTTCGTTCACCACCGCGATCGCCAACACCACAACCATTGATTGACTTGGGCGAAGTAATTTTGCATAAAATTAATGAATATTTTTATTCTCCTTTCAGCAGCCCTCCACCTCATATTCCACTGCCAGCACGGTGGCAATATATGAGCCGCTATTTGTCAACACTGAAGGCACCAATGGAGAGGGAATCAGTGGCCAACCGGTAAAAATTTTAGCCAAATTATTATAATTATTAATTTTATATTTTCAGGCCACAACTTCAACAAATGCTCCCCCAACGGATGCATCAATGCCAAGCCAATGAGGAAGCCAATGGTCATTGCAGCAAAAGGACAAATGAATATGAGGAGGAAAAATAAACACAAACATAATAAACATTATTAATCAACAAAAATTAATCAAAAATGCTTTTATTTTTAATCAAATATTCTTTTAATTGAGAATAAAAAATGCTTTAAAAATCTGTGGAATGTGTATTATGGGAATAATATTTGTATATTTTGAATATAAAAAATTAGAGAGTGTATGGCTCATCATAAATGACTTCATCTTGTTGATAAATAATTTGATCATATTGTTGTTGTTCTTCATTTTGGTCCATTCCATGATTTTCCTCTGCTGCTGCTTGATTTGGGGCCACCACCATCCTTGGACCAACAGCAGCCATTTCATGATTTTCCTCTACTGCTGCTGCTGCTGCTGCTTGATTTGGGGGCAAACCCCTCTCCAATATGGAGCATCTTGGTGGTGGAATTTGTCTGGGCGCCATTATTCGACGTTTGGCAATGAAAAACCCAAGCTGTTAATATAATTTGATCAATCCTTTAGTTTTCGCCAAACCCACAATTATTCCAATAAAAATGAAGAACATTGAAACAAAAATAGCCACCAAAATAAAAGCCTGAATTTTTTGTTTTAACCAAATTGACAAATTTATTCTCTACCCATCCGGGAAATGCCAAAAACCATTTTACAATTCCAAAATTTTCCTCTGGGCAATTGAATGGAATGATTGTTGTTTTCTCCAAAAATTCCTTTTTGCCAATCGGCAATGGAATTGTCGTCGTTGTTGATTGCAAATTTTTGAATTCCACTGAATGGTCCTCCTCCTCCTCCTCCTCACTGGAATCATCAAATTTTAGCAATTTTGGCATTTTTGTTTTTGCTGTTGATGATGATGTGAGCATTTCCTCCTCCCCTCTCGCCCCCATTTTGGCATTTTCAATGAATGTTTGTTGGCATGGACAAAATTCCACAACTGAAATTTTTTTAAATATAATTGAAAACACAAATATTTAATAAATTTAAAATGAATTAAATAAATAAATGAATGAATGGTCATTCAACCTTCTTCCAACGGCGAAAAATTCTCATGACAAGCCAAAAATCCACTATACCCATACAAACGTAGACAGGTGGAATTATTGGTTTTGACGAAAAAAATTTGACCAAAATTATGGCCGAATAAAAATATTGGGAATAATAAGAAAATTAACTTCATTATTGGAAAAATGATCAATGATTGTGAATGAATGAATGAAAATCAACATCTTTAGCGGATAAAAATCCATATTCGATCTTCCTTTAATGGCCATTTAGCTTCCTTATCTTGATCAAAAAATGATCAACAAAATGTGTGCAATAAATGAAAAATTATGAAAATTAAAATTTATCCAATTATACTTTCCATTCCACAAATATCCATAAATCCAATAGAAATTAATTTATCAGAATAATAAAATAATAATAATAATAAAATTCCAAAACCAATTAAATGTGAACATCAAAAATTTTGTCAAAATATTTTGTCAAAATTTTTTCACTTGACTGCATTTACAAAAATTTTGGATTCCTACATATAATTTTCCATCCATCCCGCAGTCAATTATTTGAGTTATGGAAAAAATAATAATTATGTTGATGATAAACAAAACAAAAAATAACGGAAATTAAAATAGGGAAATTATATAATAATAATTTTATAAATGGATATCATATTATTAATTAATATACAAGAATGAAGATGATGAGATTAAATAATTAAAAATGTACTTTATTGTATATTTCCATTGGAATTTTAAAATAAAAAAATTAAAAAAAACAGTATAAATTAATTCCGCATCACTGGACAGCAAGTGAATGGTTGTGGTGGAAGTGTTCACTTTTATTTTTTTGTCAAAAATTGGTGCGACGACCACGACAGTAATCCCTCTCAATTTTATTGGTCGCTTCAATTTGTCCCATTTACCTACCCTTCATAAAGCCACACATTTATCACAAATTTTCGTATCGATTTATACACAAAAATTTTTTTACATTCTCATAAGAAATTTAGATTAATCTGACCATTTGAATTCTTCCTTTAAAAACTGAGAAAACAAACAAATATGTCCACCCAAAAAAATAACCCAAATTCCGATTTTGCACTCTTGCAAATGCATTACCTCATTGGACCCTTTGCGCTTTGCGGCAATTGCCGTACCGCCTCCAAAGTGGATGATCTTGGAGAGGAAGGTGGCTGCAATGTTGTCCTCCACATGTGCCCAAAATGCCGTGCAAACAACAAATCGTTGAGCTACAAAATGCGTTTTTTGGGCGCCACTGGGGGCAAAACTGATGGCCCATCGAGCAGTTCATCTGAAATGGCAAAAGAGGGCATTGCTGAAGGAGATGGGGAAAAGAAGAAGAAGAATGGAAATGAGGGAAAATGAATGAATGAATGAATGAAATGATGATTAATGAATGATATCGCGATTGCGCGCGCGCAATTTCTTAAAATTGTTGTTAACCATTTAATCTGTTGAATAAAAAATTTTAGATAAAAATGTCAAAGGAAAATCCTACCCCCAATAATTCCCAAACCCAACAATTGAATCCTACATCCAACGATGGTGAACAGCAACCAATTCTACAAATTATTCCACCAGACATTTCGGGATGGAATTTTCGCTCAATTGGCGCAAATTTCCCCAGTGATGACAATGGACAGCAGCAATCTGGATCTGGCCCACAAAAAAGAACAAGGCAACGTTTGTATTCTTCCTCCTCATCAACAACGGATTCAGAAGATGGCCAATTCATTGACCCTCCACCATCTACGGATGAGTGAGTATTTTGTTGACGATTTTTTAATAAAATTTGCATTTGATAGCATGTTCACCAGCAAGCACTTTAAATTACATTCGGTACGGGCTAGCCGAATGCCCAAATTTGCCCTCACTGATATTGTTTCCAAATTCACAATGAGTCCAATGATTGAGGAGCCATTGGATGAATTGTTGGCTGCCATCGATGATCAAATTAAATTGGCCATAAATGAGGCGGAAAAGCTCAATAAGCGAAAGGTGGATTTGCAACACAAATTTGAATAATCAAATTGCATAGAATAATATAATTATGAGACAAAAAATGGAGCATATTTTTACTTTTTACATTTTTACCCTAATTTTCAGGTCACCAAAATTAGCATTTTACTCTTCGGTCGTGGCTTGGACGACCCAATCTCACTCCCAGTTCGCCCAATTGAGCAAAACAGTGCCGAAGTGTTGGTCAACGAATTGGAGCGGCTTGGCCAAAGTGAAGGAGAGGAAGGAATGGACAAACGAACATTGCTAATTTCCTACCCAATTGAGCTGATCATAACATGTGTTACAAAAAAATATAGTTATTCTTAAAAATTAGTAAAATTTACCAGTATAGAGTAATTTCGCTCCTGGCGTTTGCAATACTTGCTGCATGTATTTGAGGAGGACCAATCTTGCAGCACTTGTTGTCCATAAACTATATTTACAAATTGTTATATTGATTAGTTTTATTATTCATTTTATAGTATTTTTAATAATTTTCTTGCAATAAAGTTGCTTGTAAAGGTTTATTTTATGGAAAAGACATGTCAAAATTAAAATGGCAATAAAAATACCTGATCACAATGTTGCTGGCCGGATTTTCAGTGATGAATTCCTTTTTTGTGGTCGATTGGACCCGAATGGCTTCCGGTGAAACACGCATTATTCGATTGATTTGCCGGCGATGGTCATAATAGAGAGTGAAAAATTCGCCGGGATCTCGGATCACCTCACTTTTTCCAAGATTGTTGCGTTGCCCAAATTTGCCCTAAAGTTTAACCCATTTTGCGGAAGACCCGATTTTTCACTTACCCATAATGAGTTGAGGCATATTTTACTTAAATAATAATTGTCAAAAATATTATTTTTTAGCTTACGCAATATAGCGGAGGCCGGGATTTTTTTTCACTTTTGACGGATCAATTTTGACACCAATCGCTGCATACATTGCCAAAAATTGAGCCTTTTGTTCTTCCGTCTTGCATTCAGGTGGCCATCCGCTGGCCTGCATTTTGAGGGCCAAGAAATGCCGAACATAACCAGTGAACAACTCTTTTGACCATTTCTTATAATGCCTAAGTAAATTGTTGAAACTTTCATGATTGAAAATTTCACCAATCCACTTACCAAGCCCTTATGAATCGATCCACTCGATAGCCATTGGCCAGTGCTTCCTTCAATTCAATATGAGTGACAGTTGGAACAAATGCTCGTTCTCGATCCGAATGTTGGCAATTGTGCGACTTTCGGGTATTGATCTTTTGAAATTGACGGGCGCATTTGTAGCAACAGCCAAAAATGAGTTGTTCATCAATTTTCATTGGCAAAACAGGTAGCTGCAATCCCCTAGGCGGAATGATCCTCAATTTGAGTAGCCCTTTGTAGGGAATATGTTCAGGTCGTGTCCATTCCACGTGAGTTTCCGAAGGCACAACAATATCGGGCAAACCAATGGGATATTCGGTAGAGAAGTTGATATATGGATATAAGCTATAAAATTATAATGTATTTTCAAAAAAAATTCCATTTTTCTATAGTCATATCCATTTAGTAAGAGGGAAAGTATAGAATAGAGAATGGCGGATCAAGGAAGATGGGCGGCTAGTGGCTAGCTCCACTGGAAGAAGGGAATAGGGAGGGAATAGGGAGTAAGAGAAATCAGCAACTATGAGCATTGCAAACTGGAAGGAGAGAGAGTTTCACTAATTGGTGTCCGTCCAATAGGATAGTGGGACAGACACAAAAGAAGAGATGGATTGGGGGAGATAGAGCGCAGGATAGGGGGAAGCAACAGCAAGATAGGGGAAGCAGCAACAGGATAGGGGGAAGCAGCAACAGGATAGGGGGAAGCAACAACAGGATAGGGGGAAGTAGCAGCAGGATAGGGGTAAGCAATAGTAGGACTCTTAGCCATGTCCGTTTGAATGGACATATTTCTTACACAAATGGCACTCCCTTTTTACTTGTTGGTCATATCCGTTTAACCAACCTGATTATATCATAAACGGAAATTTCTGTAGCCTCATCTGCCTTGGCGAACAAAGCAAGGGGGCCAGTGCGGCCACCATGAAATGCCTCTCTCTAAATAAATATAAGCATTTATTATTATCAATTTGATTTGAAATTCCTACTGGATCGATTGGGCCCTTTTCACGGCCCAAATCGTTGAAAAAATCATGCATTCTTTTGGCCTCCTCAAATTCGGCTTGTGCTTCTCCATCGGGATCAGTGACCACCACCATCGATTGCATGGCATTTTTTTCGGCCTTTTTTAGCTCGGCCATTATTTGACATTCCCTATGCATTTTTAACAAATGAAAATTTTTTTTTAAAAAATTTGCTCACCAAATCTCCTCCACATCAATTGTGCTGCCATCCACATCTGGGCGTCTCAAAATGGCAAGCCTATTCAGGGTTTGCGCATTCAAATCCATTGCCTTCTTTTTGTCAACCAATTCATCAGTTGCGGCAAAACATTTTAGGCATCTTAAAAATAAATATTCAAAAAAACTATGTGCAATTTACCCGTGAAAATAACAGCCCAATACTTCCAAACATTTTTTTTGAGCCGGTATCCATCCATCCAACTTGAAGCCTTTGTAGCGCTTTTCCAATCCATTGCCCGCATGTTGAATATAAACTCCATCTCGATGGGCTCGATATTCCAAATATTTGATTGCCAGCACGCTGGCTCGTTCATTCCTCTCATAGCCCCGCTCTGGGCAAATGGCAATCTGATCGGCTCCCATGAACATTGAAGTGTAGATATTCATGCATAGCTTGGCCAGAGTTGGGGAAAGAGGCAAAGGATCTGCGCCTTTTGTCACATTGGCAATGAAAATTTTTCGAAATGCCAATATGGCCTTGAGCAAAATTTCTGTGTCATTGCGGGCATAATCACGCAATTGATCGGGAAGGAAAAATGGCATACTTTGGGCATTTTCATCATACCACTGTTTGAATTCCCTGTATTTTTGCTCGCTCATTGAACCTATCAACATCATCAATTTAATGAAAACATAAAATTTACCGGGACAGTAGTCCTCCTCGGGGGGCAAATGAGTCAATTTTATGGCATAATTCTCCGGTCGATTGAACAAATGGGGAAAATGGTGTTTCGGTTGAACATCCAAAGCAAATGTGGCTGGCAAATCGGCCAATGGCACGGACATTAGCAAGTAGCTGTCGCGAAATATCAATTTGCTGTGTTTCCGGCTCAATTTCATTGTGAATTCATAGATTTTGAGGCCAATCATACTGGGCTCGGGTTTTCGCCCAGATGCTGCCAAATAATTGAAAACAAAATGTGAGTCATAACGGGCGGCATTGTGTGCAAATATGATTGTGTCAAATTTGTTGTCAAATGCCCGTAAAAGCCATTCGCTGAAATCTCTGATACAGTCGGCGCCTTCTGCCTCACTCCAATCAAACATTTTTTTACGAGCCACATATGGGGCAATTGCCATCCGCTTCATTTTGTTGACCATCCTCGCATCGGGTACATGTTATTCGAACACTGACATAGTTGACCACATGCAACCGAGTTCGTTTGTCCAATTGTTCATTCTGGCGGCACTCAAAATCATAAACCTGTCGGAATAATTTTAATTACATAATTTCAATTAGAATAATTACCAAAATTCGATAGTCCCTCTTTTTTATTTTCAATTTTTTCACAAAACATCCCCGCTTGTCATGATAAATTCGGCAGCGTTGACAATATTTTGTCCCGCATTCATGGGGCTCACGCCAATCAAACAAGTAGACTCGATGGCATTCCCCACATCTTCGCCATTTTTTGCAAACATATGCCTTATGGGCTTCATAGCAACTATTTTATAAAATAAAATACACTCCAAAAATTCCCCAAAAAAACCATTACTCACTCCTCATTGAAAAATTCCCGATTGCATTGGGGGCATTCAACGAAAAAGTCGCCTTGATCAGGGCAGGGGTGCCCATAGCCCACACGGCAACAATAATAACATCGCGCTTTACAATCCACCTTGTGATAAACATCGTGACTGTATGAGCTCTCGCATTCTGTGCACCATTGCCTTCCCATGCAAGGGAAGAAGCGATTCACTTTTTTGATGGCCTCCCAGTGATTGTCTTTCAAAAATATGTAAATGTTGTAAGGCCTAATGCGTCCATCACTCCAAATTGGGCGAACATTTATTTCTGGAGCATGCTCAAAGGCAAAAATGCGGAATTTGTTGTCGAATTTGGCATCAAAATATGCTTGCACAATTTCCAGATGATCAATTCCATATGCTTTTTGATCTTTTGGGATGTTTGCCTCCTTCATCATCACAAGAACTTCATTCAAAACTCGTTGTTTGTTGTCCTTGAAACGTTCGAATTGGTTACTATTCATTAAATTGGCCGATTGCGCTTGTCCCTTCTTTGCCAAATCTTTAAGTACTTCATCTTCACGATGGCGTCTTGCCAAAATGAGGGCGTAGAAAAAACAAAATGAGTCATTGGTGGACCATTTCACATGAATTCTCTGTCCATCATTGTAGCCAAAATGCTCATTTGCATCGAATTTGGTGGCAGAGAATGCAATCTGTTCTCCCATTTTGCCAGCACCCGTTGGAGGCGTGACGCATGTGATGATCAGCTCCATTGGATAGGAGATTAGCAGTGACCGTTTATCCATGCCCTCCTCCCCATCACTTTGACCAAGCCGCTCTAATTCATTGATCAAAACTTCGGCACTGTTTTGCTCAATTGATCGAACTGGAAGAGTGATTGGCTGGTCCAAACCACGGCCAAATAGTAAAAGACTAAACTTTGTAACCTAAATTTATAAAAATATTTTAAAAAAAGGGATTTATACTTTTTATAAAAGAAAATACAAGATCTTCCTATGCTCACCTACGTCTCAGCCTTTATATTTTTGCATCCACTCCGTATTGGCCTTTTTTATTTTACCTTTATAATTTTACTCCTCCGTCCCACCTACGTCCTGGCCTTTTTGCATCCAAATTTTTGCCCCTACGTCCCGTGAGTAAAATGTTCCACCCACCTTTCTTCCATTTAGCTTTTCAGATTCACGGATGGCCAATGTGATTTGATCATCGATGGCATCCAACAATTCATCCAATGGTTCCTCGATCATCGGGCTCATTGTGAATTTTGAGACAACATCGGTCAGGCCGAACTTTGGCAATCGGCTGGCCCGGACCGAATGTAGTGTAAAATGTTTGCCCGTGAATAATCTGCTGGAAGTAGGCTTAGAAGCGATAATTTAAATTTTACACTTACTCATTTGATGAATGATCAATAATTTGGTCATCAATATCACTTTCTTCCGTTTCGGATGGGACTGTCATTCGTCGTTTTTTGGAGGATGGACCTGACCCAAATTGCCGTTCATATTCTGCTTCATCATTTTGATCGTCAGAATCGGAATATGGGACAAGACGTGGATGATCAATGTGATTTGAGGAGGATTGATTTTGAGGGGAATTAGATTGGGAATCTCCACTTTCGTAATTTTGCATTTTTTTTCTAAAATTTTATTCAACAATGATTAAAATGTGGGCTACAATTAAATTAACAAATTATGCGCGATCGCGAAAATCAAATAAAATTTGAATATTCATTTATTCCTCAATTCCTCATTCTTTCATTTCTTCGTCCATTCCAGTGTTGACCGCTTCAATGTTGCTGCTCACTGATTGGCCAATAGTCGATTCATCCATTTTGGTGGACGAGGAGGATGATTGGCCCAAATAGCGCATTTTATAGCTCATTTCTTTATTGTTGAGACGGCATTTGGGACAGAAATTGAGCTCGATTTTGCAGCCACCATCCTCCCCCATATCCACAACCTTCGATAGCTTTCGGTCCTCTCGACACAAAGCGAATGGTCCAACGAGGAAATGCATTTGGAGGAGGGTAAAGTCGGTTTTTGGATTGTTCTTTTTGGGAACGGGGATTGAAGTACTCATTTTCTGGAAACGGAAATTTTTTGAGGAATTTTTTTATAAATTTGAAAGAATATTTTTGTTTTTTAATTAATTTATTATGAATAAATAATTAAATTAGGATTGATGAAATGTATTTTTAATAAAATATATGATTAGGAATAATTAAAGTATAATTGTGAAAATTATTCATTATATTATTATGAATAAATGGAAATTTTTTTGCATTAAATCGTAATGAAAAATTGAAGATTAATTAATTAAAATGTATAATAAAAATAATATATGGGTTGAATTTAATTTTTAATTATTTCTATAAAAAAATTTTTCCGAGAGGCAAATTTTTTTAATAAATGAATAAAAGAGTTTATTTTATTATGAAAAAATGAGAAATATTTTTTATTTAATTAAATCGCCAATGCTATAATAGAATCAATCAATCGATCAATCAAAATGGGACAATGTTTGATTCGTGCACATGACGAAGCAGAGACTATCGAAGAGATTGAGTAAATCCAATAATGAATAAGCCTATTAGTGCATTCGATTTCGATCCCAACAGCCATTTGCCTGCCGCTACTCTGCCGCTACTGGCCTACTAGTGCTTTCCCTTCCTACAGCCATTTGCCTGCCGCTACTCTGCCGCTACTGGCCTATTAGTGCTTTCCCTTTCTACAGCTCTTTGCCTGGTGTTACTCTTCTCTCCCTTGTGCTATTGGCCTACTTGTGCTTTCGTCCTCTACAGCTCTTTGCCTGGTGCTACTCTTCTCTCCCTGGTGCTACTGGCCTACTTGTGCTTTCGTCCTCTACAGCTCTTTGCATAGTGCTACTCTTCTCTCCCTGGTGCTACTAGCCTACTAATGCCTTCATCCCTTTTTTCTCTAGCCATTACTCTCTTGCTGTTATTTTTTCTCTTCCTTATGTCCAATGCAAATTAGCCTTTTCCTCATTGTCTTATAATCTTAAATTAGGACGGAGTAAGGACGGAAGGGTACAATTTTTATTAATGCTGAAAGGACGCAGAAGCAAAATTTGGCTTGAAATTTAAATTGATTGGGATGCAGGAGGGATGCAGAGGCAAATTTATGGAGGTAAAAATAAAAAGGCTGGGAGGTAGGAGGGACGTAGGGGCAAAAATATGGAAGGAAAATTAAAAATGCTAGGACGTAGGAGGGACGTAGGAGCAAAAATATGGAAGGAAAATTAAAAATGCTAGGACGTAGGAGGGACGTAGGAGCAAAAAATTGGATGCAATTGAAAAGGCAAGGACGTAGGGGTAAAATTGGAGATAAAAATATTTGTTTAATTGTGAAATTTTTAGGAAATATGGGCTAAGATTCATATATAAATGATAAAAGGGGGAATCAATCATTATATGACATTGTAAAATCATTGAAGTGTTATTAATTTTTAAAAACAATTCCGCACCCAATCCTCCATATTCATCCATGCAATTGTTATTCCCCTCTTAAAAGTATTTATCAATATTTGGCGGAAAGGGAAAATTGACGCAATAGACTGTAAATTATTGGCCATAGATTTGGATATTAACGATTTTTTTAGAAAAGAATAATGGTTCCTCTTTTTGAGTTAAAAGATTAAGGAGTATAAAGAAAAAGAAATGTTGTCATTTAAAAAAGGAAAATGTTAGCGTTGAAAATGGTATGAAAGAGAAATAGGCTAATAGATTAATCGCCATTTTTTATTATAAATTAAGAGAAAGACAATGTTAAAAAATGATATAAAGAAAAAGATTAATTTTGGTTATTGTTTTTATGTCAATGATATGACCGTTCTCTTGTTGAAAAGTTATCTGGGATGAATTTCTCTTTTCTCGTTTATGAGCCCCTAATTCTTCTTGTTGCCTCCTAATTCTTCTCTCCCCCATATTCAGTCTTTATGTCCTTATCTCTTCTTTCAATATAAAGATGTATAATATTTTTTGAATAAACAAAATTAGATTAGTTATCAGTCTCTTAATTTATTCCACAATGCGTGTCCGTTCGAACAGACATGTATGTTCTCTCTCATTGTTTGTGCCCACATTATTCCTTACAATGGTCTAAATATTATTAAAATTAATTAATTAAATGTATTAGATATGAGATAATTATTTTAATCTAGGAAAAATGATAATAAATTAATTGGGAAAAATAAAGAAAAGTTTGGAAATTTGGTCAATAAAATTGAGCCAAGAAATCAATGATCAATATCCCTTCTGTTTTCATATGTCAAAGACCAATGGTCCTCCTTTTCACTCATGAGGGAAAAGGGGAATTGGTTGTAGGTAGTGGATGGTATATGGGCGAAATTGAATGTTCCCTTATCCAATGGCCGAATAGCCGAAAGGTGAAGGCTATGGATTTATTTTGGTCGGCTCGGCTCGGGTTCAATTCCCGGTCGGGTCGAGGAATTTTTGAATTGCCAATGGTAACTCAAAATTGTCTAAAGATTATTAGTAATTAATTTAAAATTAATTAATTTCTTAAAAAATTAAAGATTAAAAATTTAATTGTGTCTCTTCACTGAATAGACATAATGTGTCAATTAATTAATTGACGTAATTAAGAGATCAATCTTCTAAAGTATCTCGATAGGAAAAGGCTAAGGGATCAAAGATCTCTTAGCTCGATAGGATCGAGCTAAGGGATCAAAGATCAAACTGTGGAAAAAGTGTACTAAATACTACTAATATAAACGAATGAATTTAAGAATATCAATCAATAAAGAATATGTCTTTTTCAAATATTATCAATCATTATATCAGATGAATTATGATAATTGCTGCGTAGTAATCTTCATGGGAAAATTTTCAATTGCTTTAAAATATAAAAATAAAATTTATTAATTGATACAAAATTTAATTGTATTTTCTAAATCAATATTTAAATTATATTTTTAAAGTGCAAATCAATTTCTTAATTGCCCTCAACTAGGAAAATTTTATTCGGAGTTATAATTTAAAAATTACATATTTTCCTTAATCTTCGTAAGTGTGGTTTTGAATAATTTTATTCATGTAAAAATTATTAATTAAAGAGAATGATAACAAAAATTTGAAATAAATTAAGTTTTTATTAAAAAAATATTTAATAGATACAAAATTCTTTTATCAGAATTTTTATTAAAGTGCCTGAATTACCTCCATCTTAAAAACATAGCCTTTAATGATTGCCATATGGGCAATTTTCTAGTCAAATCATAGCAAAACAATTTGTTTCCATTGAAAATTAGCGATTCTGGTATTATTAAATTCTTATTAAGAAAAATATATTAATATAACTTCTTTTCTATTATTTTCAATTATTTTTTTAATAATAAATGATTTTATAATTTAATAAATAAAATTATTTAAAGAATTTTTATTTACAATTTTGATTAAAAATACTGCACAAATTAAAATTTTGAAAATATAAAATGATTGTGAAAGTTATATATGCAAGGATTGAATAAAAAGATATTTCGTAAAAAAGTGGAATTATAATAAAAATTTTATAAATTGAATAAAATTCTTTTTCTATACATTTAATAATTAATTTCTCTATTCATAATATATCTTTTTTACGATCAATAACGAAAATCGAGAATATAAATTTTAATCGATTACCTGTATGCCCTTGTGTTCTACCCTCAATATGCTATAGACCAAGTATTCTCAAAACAAAAAATATTAACAATTAATTTTTATTAGTATTTTTTGAATAAAATTTTTTATTATTTTAATTATTCATATAAAGTTAATTTTTTAATATATAAATTGGCAAAACGTTAATAATGGAACGTACAATGAGCAGGAGGTGTCTGCAACTCCAAATGAAGAGGAAGACACGACGAATCAAATTAAGAATAATTCAATTTTTTTTATTTTCAATTAAAATTATAAATATAGAGATTATATTACATATTTAAATTTATCTAAATGAAATGTAAAAAAAATATTAAATAATTTAGGTAAAAAAGGCAGAAGATATGGAATTAATAATTGATATTAATAAAAGAATTATTTATTAAAATAAAATTTAGTAATTTGTATTTGTTAAATAATTATTAAATTTTAGAGAAAAATTTCGAAATTATATCTAAATTTAATTAAAATTAAAATTTCTTAAGAATTCATTTAAAAGTTATTTTAATTCCTGTAAAAATAACATAAAATTAAATTAAATAAATAAATAAATGAATGGAACTACATTATAAATAAGCATTTAATTAATTAATGCTCAAAATACAAAAAATACCTGAGCAATAAAATTTAAAAAATTAACGTAATATTTGAATATTAATTTTGTAAAGATTTTTTAAATTGAATTAATTAAAAATAAAAATTGTTAAAATAAAATTAATTTATTTGTATTAAAACAAAATAAAATATATTTAGAATTTTGTAAATATATTTATCATTACTAAATTTTGACTAATATTACCATTTGATGGAAATAAAGAATATTTTAATAAAAAGATTAAAAATATATATAAATGTAAAAATTCTGAAAAAAAATTGTAAAATATAATTTTTTAATAAATAAATTAAAGCTTTAATAATAAAATAGAATTTTCTTCTAGCGACAGATCACAATCATCGCCTCATTTCTATACAAATTAAAATATATTTTTGACCTGAAAAGAAAATAAATTTATTCGATAGTAGATTTTAATCCTCCTTGGCTTTTTTCGGAATAAATTTTTAAAAAATAAATTTCAATTATTTAATTAATTATAAATAATAAAAAATTCATAATGCCTTTGTTTGTAAAAATTTGAAAACCTATTTTCACCGAATTTCATAAATTCTATTTAATTAAATAATTTTATTGAAAGCAGATATTTACAAAATATGGATAAAGATTATTTGCGAATGGTTAAAAATTACAATTTTAACAGGAAACAAGGAGTATTTTTTAAAGAAGCTTAATAAAATATTTATTTTAATTGCACCAAAATTTATTCAAATCCCTCCCAATAATTATTGATTTGTTTTTAAAAATATGTAAATATCTTAAATATTTCTTTGAAATTTAGAATTTATTTAATGAAGAAAAGATTAAATTTTATTTAAACTATTTAAAAAATCGAGAAATAAATAATTTTATATAATTATATAAAAATTAAATTAGAAGCTAACATTTAATATATTAATTTTCTTTATATGCGAAATATATTTAAAAAAAATAAAATTTTATATTAATTGAAATTTTCAATATTATTATACAAATAGAATTTTAAGTTAAATTAAATTAATTGAATTGAATTAATTAAATTAATTATAGGAAATAAGGTAATATAAATGAAAAATTGAAAATATCCTTATCGTAAATTATTTTTAAATGATCTTTCGTATATGATTAATAAAATTAATTATTTAAATATTGATTAAAAATAAAAAAAATTATATATCTATATGTTTGAAATCATTAAATAGTAAACGATTCTACTGGTCAAGTAGAATGTTTCTTATGCGGAATGGGATTTGGGGATGGTGGAAGGAATTTGGGATGGGATGACGATCGGAATGGCCAGGACGAAATGAGCTCGCGAATACTCAATTATTGATGAAATGCCCCAGCCCTTCCCCAAACCCAATTCTCCCCAAAAGATGGTCGAGAATAAGATGTTTATTTATTCATTTATTCCGCATGAAAATGGCAGTGGATGGAAAAAGCGATGCTGGAAGTCAAATCCCAAGAATGGTGATAGAATGGCCAGAATAAAGGGGATAAAGCTGGATTAAATAAGCCGGGGTGATTCAACATAAAAGGGGATGTGGGAATAGTCGGGATCGAGAATGGAAGGGGAAGTCCAAAGTAGGGGAGGATGAGTGGAGGGGAAATGAAGATGAGAAGGATGAATGGAAAAAGAGTGGGCAAAGGTTGGAAGGGAGAATTGATTGGGCCACTAGAGCTGACCAAATCCGGGAATCATCACAAAATTAAAGTGCTAAATGGTGAAGAATATAATTGATGAAAGAGCAGATATTAATTTTTTCAGAAAGGAATAAATATAATTAGTTTTATAAAAAGGAAATGGAATTATCTATGCCAAATGGAGATATGAATCCAAAAAATTGCATAGACGAATATATTCAGCAAGATTCTTCAAATATGAATTAAGATAAAAATTTATTTAAAATAATATAACCAGATCTTTTTTAAATAAATTACATTTTTTTATATGATAGAATTCGATAAATAATATATAAATAATTTTAATTACAAAAATCAAATAAATTAAAATGAATGATAAAATATAAATTGATTAAATAAAGTAAAATATTTCAAAAAATTTATCACAATTTATAAAAAATATTAAAAACAAACATATGAGCAAATAAGAGAGAATTTACAAGCATTTAAAAGATGCTATGACATTAATTTTTTTCAAATAGAATTAATAATTTTTGATATTTAATTATTTTTAATTTCTACTATAAAAATAACTTATAAAAAATCTGTAAAAAATAATATGAAAAAATTAATAACTTCCATAAGATTATTAATAAATTATTCATAAAATATTGTAGCCATGGCAAATCTTTTCCAAAAGATGCGAAATTTTGCCCAGTGTTCCATCAACATAAATTTATAGACTTAGATGAAAAATTTTGGCAGTCATAGAATGCGAAGATAATTATTAATTTGATTTAGCAGTAATGGGAAGCGTATTATGGAATCAATGATTTGTGATTCTAAAATGGATTGCGTTTATGGTTCGGATGATAACAAATTTTAAATTTGTTGATTGAAACAATAATAATATCAATTTTTCACTCTATATAAATTGAAAAAATTTAAGAATAAATTTTTAAATAAAAATAAAGAAAAAATTTTTGTTTTTTCTTTAGCACCGCAAACCGAGGGCAATTTTGAAATTGATGAAGAATGGGAGATTGTGCCGAATGGCGAAATTGAGTGGCCAGTAAGCGATGTTTAATGATATAAATTATTATAATATGAAAGAAATTTTAAACTTATATTTAAAAAAAATAAAATTTAAAAAAAAATAAATATTCTTCCAAAGTAATTATAAGTCAACAATATTATGTAAGATATACTAATTTAATTAGAAATTAAGCTAATTTTCATAATCAAATAATAGAATAGAAAATTATAAAAATTAATCTTTTTTCAGGTTATAAATTTTGATATAACAAATTAAAGTAAATGAATTAAATATGTTGATAAATAGTGACATATATTGTATTAAATTTTTATCAGATATAAAAAAACTAATAGTATTCTATAAATTGTATTTTATAATAGAATTTCATTACATTTTGTGACAGTATGTATAAAATTTTCAGGTGCAAAATTTCAAGAGATTATAAGGTTAAGTATTATAAAATATAAATATTTGATAAAACTTTTTAATTCTGATCTTTTGTGAAAATGCTAGTGATAAGAATAATTGAAAAAATTAAAAAACAAATAAAAATATTGTAATTTAATTTTATTATTTAAAAAATTAATTATTGTTGTAAAATATAATGCAAAAATTTTTTATATCAATAAAGAATAATTTAAACAATAATAATATAAAATAATTAAAAGTTCTAGTGCTGGATACGGCTATCATGGAAGTAAAAAGTTGAACTACGAAGCAGTTAGAAGAATAGGTTGTGAGACATTATGTAAGAATATATAAATATTTACTTAAAAATATAATAAAAATATTATAAATAAAATTTACTATATAAAAAAATAATTAAATTAATTGAATAATTAGAAGAAAAATTAAAAAAACTTGAAAAAAATAAAAAATGATGTACATAAAAAAATATTATATTATAAAATAAAAATTTCTTTAAATTAATTCTATAAAAAAATTTAAAATAAATGCATCAAAAAATTTAAGAAATCGGATAATTTTTTTTATTAATTTTGGTTTTTTAAAATTAGGTTAAATAATAAAAATAATTTAGTCATTAATAAATGTTTTTTATAAAATAGGAATTGTGATGATATGTCCATAACATAAATTAATATTAATTCATTATAAGAAATAAAATTAAAACTATAATTCTAAAAAATTAAATTATTTGAAGAAAAATTTGCAAAATTTATCATATTAATTTTAAATACATTATAAAAGACATAATATTTTCAATTGATATAATGTTTTAAATGAAATTTTTATAAAATGTTAAAATGATTCCACTCTTTTTAAATTATTAAATTATATAAGATTTAAGGTTAAATTTCATCAACAAATAATAAAGGATGAAAAAAATACTTTTCTTAAAACATTATTAAAATTTAAAATAATAATAATAATAGAAATTTGTATACTATATTTAAAAAGAAATTTAAAAAAATATAAAATAATATATTTATGATAAGAATAAATAAAAAAATTTATTTTTAATAAATAAATATACAATAATGAATGGAATAAAAATCATTTTTTTAAAAATTTAATGAATTTTTTATTATTCCTATGACAGTGATCTGGTCATGATAATTTAACAACTAGAATATTGGAACATTCGAAATGAAGTTTAACTATAAACCAGTTAGCATAGGAAGAGGAAGGGATAAAATTAAATTCATATATTTATAATTTAAAAATGATATCTATAAAATAAAATAAATTACATTATGGACATGGAATTAATTTAAAAGAATTATTTTCTGATAATTTTAAATTGTTTTTTTAACATTTCATTATAAATAATAATAAATTTTATAATATAATGCAAAGAGAAAATAAATTATTTTTCTAAAAATAGCAATGAAAAAAAATTTTAAATCAAATCTTTAAAATTTATTTGGTTATCCACAGAAAGATAAAATGACTCTAATTTCAAATGAAAGACATATTAGGTCAGTTAATCAGAAAATACAATATTAATATAATATAATAAAATAGACAGAAATAATTTCACGAATATAATGTTTGACAATAAAAAAATTATTTTTATTTATTTTATTCCAAAAATACTAAAAATTAGAAGAATTTAAATGTTCCAATTTTAAAAATATATTTAAAAAATTGATTAATATATTGAAAATAATAGTTTTCTAGAAATAAATATAAAAAGAAATAAACATAAAATAATTTCAAAAGTGAAAAAAATTTATAAAAATTTTAATAAAAAATAAAAATTTATAAATAAAATTTGATTCGTTTATTATAATTAATATTATTTTAAAGATCTAATTTGATGCAAAAATAGTTAAAATTAATGCCAAAAAAATTTATGTTAATATGAGAGAATATAACAAAAATAAAATAAATAGAATTAAAAGTTATATAAAAAAATTAATAATTCCGTTTGTTTTTATATAAGATAAAATGGCGAAATTGAAAATTTGAATTATAATATATCTAAAAAAGTAAAATATATAATCAGTATAATAATTTAACAACAATGAGTTAGATCTTATAATTGTTAAGCAATTTATTATTTTAGTCTGAACAATTCAAAGAAAGTATATTGAATCTAGCGCAAGTTCCAACCATCGAGGACATGAATTTCATAAAATTTCTCCATATTAATAAAATAATTATGAACAAATTTCAATAATTTAATTGATCAATCTATTTTTAAAAGTGAAATTATAATAATATTAAAATTTTTTTAATTATTTAAAAAAAATCATTATTATAAACTGATAAAAAATATAAAAAATTTGTTAATTCTTGTAATACATTGAGTTTGCTAAATTTCAATTTAGAAATGAACTTACGAAAAAACAATAGCTATTAAAAATTTATTTTAAAGATTTATTAAAATTAAAGTAAATTTTCAGAGTAAATATTATTTAAAGATTTTATTTAAAATATATATAAACATGTTTAAAATTTAAAATATTAATGTTTGAAAAATATGATGTTTAAAATGATTGGAATAAAAAATACAATGACAATTGTAGTAAATTTTACATCGAAATTAACATATATTTACCAAAGCACTTGTAAATAAAAAATATTCTAAAAATGAAATAATACTTTAAATTTAAAAAATATTTTCCCGTCAAATTTAATATTTAAGGATATCAATACCATTCTTCGGAGCAATATTATCTGTAGGTAAAGCATTGAATTTTGGATATCATCGAATTATTTTAAATTTGGAAAATCATCATTAATTCCAAAAATTATTCTGATCTACAAAATGAAAGAGCTGTCTCAAGATTAATATTTAAATTAAAAATTTATTTAAATAATAAAATTCATTTTCTAAATTTACAATAATATAAAAAATTTTAATGAATGATGTTTTACATCAATGACTAACGTTTTCATCTTCTTACTCTATGGCCGGCATATTTGGAGACCAAGATATGCTAAAAGATTTTGATAGTACTAGAATTTTTTTCAAAAAAAAGATTCAAAATTTTTTTAGCTACAATTGGCTTGAAAGCATATTCATGGAAATAGAACCGTAAGCAATGACGAAAGGGAAGAAGACTATTTTCAGGTCAAAAGCAAAGAAAATTAAATATCACAAAAGGCCAAATCACTTAATAAGAAGTTGGTATAAACGAAGAGTAATGAATAGAAAAAAAATAAATAATTTGAAAAAAGAAAGAGCTTAAAAGGAATTCTTTGTAACATATTCTACATTAATTATTTTAAAAATTATATATATTTTTCAAGAAATATTATAAAAAAAATTAATTATTAAATTAATTTAAAATTTTGATTTTTTAAATTTAATTTAATAAAAATTCTATAATTTTTAATAAACTTTAAATAAGACTTGCAATTCATAATAAATATAAAAGTTTAAATTGGAAATAAATATAATATGGGAAGGAATATATTACAAAATAATATATTATATAAAAATTTTAGAAAATTAAATTATATGTATTAAAAAAAGAAAAAAAAAATACATGAATAAATAATTCCGTATAATATATCAATTCATATATATGTAAAAATATAATTAAAAATGAAGTTTATACCGTTCATCATAATAAATATAAAATAAAGAATTAATTTTAATTTTTTATATTATACATTTGAATTATTTAAAATTCTAATTAAAAATTCTTTATTTCTCTCTAGAAAAAATAAATTTATTTACTTTAGAAAATATAAAAATATATCTGCATATACAATTTATTAATGCATAAAAATTGTTTGATTAACAAGAAATAAATAATCTATGTAATGTGATCTGCTGTTGCTTTGTCGTTTTATTATGGGAAAATTTATAATGGATTTAAAAAATCATACTAAAACTGATTTTCATAAAGAACAAAATAGATAAAATTAATTATTTATGTATGAAAAATAAAAATAGCCTATATTTTGCAAAATTTTAAAGATATAATTTTGATCAAAACTTAAAATAAGGAAAAAAATTAGATATTAATAATTAATAAAACCAATTAAAACTGGTATACAAATAGTGCCAAATGATAATTATTCATTATTTTTATAGTTAATTTTAAAATATAATAATATTAAAATAATATAAAAATCACGACAATCCGAATATAATTTCTCATTTTTAAGAAATCTGTGACTGGCGTTGACAATCTCAAATCATTATGCAAAATGTATGGAAAGAAAATTATATTAGTAAATTTATGATATGAGACATAAAATTATTTAAAAAATTTTGGATTAGTTAAAATGCAAAATAATTTTATTTTTAAAATATTTTTTAACATATATATCCGATACAATTTTTATTAATTTTAAATCGAAAAAAATAAATAAAAATACGTTAGTAAGAAAACTTATTATATTTTAAAAAATATTTATTCACAAAATAAAAAAAACGAAAGCGAATCTAAAATTCTTTAAATATTTTTGAACAAACATTTTTTTAAATTAATTTCTTTTTTAATAGAAGAAATCTCTCAAAATTCAAATAAAGTTATAATTATAAATATGCTAATAAAACATATTTCTTTGTAAAAAAATGCTTAAAATTATTAATTTATTTTAAAAATAATTATTTTATAGAAAATCAAATTTAGCATGCGTCATATAATGAATATTGAAAATTTTATAAATATAATTAAAAGAGTTTATAAAATTACAATGATGAATGGAAATGAAATACTACATCACGAAAATATTTGGGAATTCTAATTAGTCCTGATCAGGAAAAATTGTGAAGGTGATTTTCATTTCTTTTATTTGATCTGTTATGTTTTTTTACAGAAATCCGCCATTTTTATTTTTTGCTTTAAATAATATTATTCATAGCCAAAAACGAAGATTAATTTTTTAAAAAATTTTTCAAATTTACCATAATTGTTGTTAAAAAAGAAAAAAATTAATAAAAAAATATGAAAGCCTTATAAATTTATTAGTCAAATATTCAACTTACGTAATTTTATAATTATTCAAATTATTTAATTTCAGCTCGCATCGTGTTCATTATATTTCAAAGTTACAATATATTTAAAAACAATAAAAAATAATAATATTTTCAATATATATTATAAATGGGATAATTATAAACTAATTATTGAAAATTTAATATTATACCTACAATAACGTAATTTAAATGTAAATTAAATAATTAATAAGGAAATATTTCAGGAATAATACAATCGAATATTAAATATTCGTGAATGTTATTAAAATAATACAGTGAAAATTTATTAAATAAATTTTATACAATAGGTTTAATAAAAAATTTTTAATTAAAATTTTAAATATAATGGCTAAATGGAAATTAATTTAAATTAGATAGGTAAATAACTATGAGCGAAAAATCTATTTATACGATTTTTCGAAATTTTATTACAAAAATGCATGATTTAATTTTCTGATATTCATTAGATAGTAATAGAAAAAAAATTTAGGAGATTATCATCATAATTGAAATATAAATTGTTAATAAAAAAGGAAATGATGATTAATTGATTAAATAAATCGAGAAGAAATCAAAAGTAAAAGATTATATATCACTTTTATATAATTGAAAACTGAAGAGAAATAATTTTAATTTAATTTTAAATTAATTAATGAATAGATAAATTTGTATGATTTTTGCAAGGATCTTTTTCTATTCAATTCAGCATATAATAATTATGAAACAAGATATTTCCAATTAAATAAATTTATTTCGAGAATTATTGCTTTTTCCTTAAAATATTTAATAATTTAATTATTATAAAAAAACAATTCAATTAATTTAAAAAATATAGAAAATTTAAAATAAATTAAAATTTTCTGAAATTAGATAAAATTAAATTTAAAAAAATCTTCTTATAAATCTATAAAATTATTTCTTTAAATAATTAAAAACTAATTTTTTAATTTATAACACAAATTTATAAAATTGCTATATCAATTTTGAAATTTTCTATGATATTACTAGTCCGATAATTTCGTTGGATATAAAAATTATAAATTTATTTATTTTAAAATTGAAAATTATGATAATGATGGCCGAAGGTCTTAAGAAACAAGATGGCAATAATATGAATGATATTATTACTATTGATGATGATGGACAAATGGAAAGCAAATTATTATGATTTTAATTCGAGGAGAAATTGTGTGGATTGCCAGGAAATGGCAATGTTATTGATAGAATTAATAATGTGGGCCATCAATTGGCAATGATAATGATATTTTTAGATCTACATTAAAATAAATATTTTTTTAAAAATTTGATATAAAATTCTATAAAAATATCATTCTGCAATAAAAATTTTATAACATTGATCAGAATAAAATAATTTTAATTATGAATATAAAATATAATAAACTTTTAGAGCAACTCAATAAGTTTCATTAAAAATAAATAACTTAAAAAAATTATTTATTTTTTAAAAAGAAAAATTCGAAGATTAAATATAAATGAAATGCTAAAAATTATTTTAAAATGAAATTTTTATTGTACTTTAAAATTTGATAATGATTAGCAAATTAAATACTTTAAAAGAAACTATATAAAAAAAATTACAAATTTTAATTAAAAGTGAAAAAAATTTTTAAAAAATATGAAAAATTCATATAAAAAATAAAAAATTAATAACCATTGAAATGTATTCAAATTTTTGGTTATATCTATATAAATAAATATTTCTTTGTTTATTTGTATGAAATTATAATTTTATTTATATAATTAATCTTTTTTCTTTATGATGAATGTAAATATTTCAACAAAAAAAATTTAGTGTGCTCATGATCAAATTGTTATATATTTTGATCATTTTAATAATTTTTATTATCAAGCCAGGGCTATTTATTCTGTCATGAATTAGAAAATTTTTTATAAAATAGATAATATGAAAATTATATAATTATATGTTAATAGAATAAAAATTATCATAATAATATAATTTTATTTTTTTTCCTATTGTAATAAGTTTTCCTCTATATTAAAATTGAAATTTTTTTCAATTTTTGTATTTGTTAATTGAAGGATAAAAATTAAATAAAAGAAATAAAATAATCTGAAAAATAAATAAAAATTTTAATTATGATGATACTAATATTTCATTTATTGTAATAAATTAGAGAAATTATTGGATAAAAGCACAGAAATTATATGCTGATAATTGTTAAAAATCTAAAATCCATATAAATAATTTCATTTAAATATTTTTGATTGAACAATTGAATTATGGAGATAATCCAAAGCCGATTCTTCGCCTGAATCCAAGAATCCGTGCACTATTACTAAAGACTCGATAACCGGCTAACTGGTCATAATTTATAATTTTATTGATTAATATCGATTTTGAAAATAAAATTGATAAATTAAAAAGAAAATTAAAAATAATTGATTTCAGAAAAATTTTTATTTGCAATAAATAATAAAAAATTTAATATCATTTAAAGGAAATAAATGAATTAATTATTTAATTTTCATAAAAATAACCAAGCAATTTCCTTCACTATGAACAAATATAATAAATATTAATAAAATTACTTTTAATGCTCGAATTATAATGTAACAACAATAAAATGAGTAAATAAAAAATTTATTTTTAGAAAGTAGAAGGTATTAAAAATAAAATGATTAGAAGTGATAAAATATTTTTAAATTATATAATAATAAAACTCAAAATAAATTAAGTTGAAAACTATTGAATTCGAATTAAATGAAATTATTAAGAAATAAAGCTTAATAATTACTAGTGAGTGGTAATATAAAAATTGATTGAAATCAATGAAATCGATAAATATCTATTAAAAATATATATACAATATAATAAAATTATAAATTATTTTAAAAAGAATATGTAGATATAACTAAGGTGATTCGATGTGTATTTTCCTCTTATGTAGATTACTGTGGCAGATGCCAATTAAAACAAAATGGAATTGTATAAAATAATATATTGTTGAGATCGTAATTTTACATTTGATAATTTGTAAATTTTAATATAAAATAAAATATTTTTTGAGATTTTAATTAATTGATTGATAAAATTAAATAAATAATATATAACAATTAATTTAAGAATTGAATTATCGTGAAATATTAGGATAATAAAATAAAATTTAAAATGAAAGCATAATTGAATTAAAATAAAAAGAATAAAATGAAAATAAATATAATAAAGGAATAAAATTGAAAAAACTTTAAATCCATAATAAAATTATTTAATTGTATTCAAAAACTAATTAATTTGTAATAGCTATTACAATTCACTGCATTTTATATTCATCTTTGAAATCTTTTAATGATTTTGCAAAAAATATAATGAATACTCAAAGAAATGAAATAATATAGAGTTGGGGAAAAATGGCGAAATGAGAGTAATTATTAAATTAAAAATTAAGAATATATATTAAATTAGTTAGTGTAATAAAAAATTTATTTATAAAACGCACATTGATAAAGAGTGTTGCTATTAAAAAATATTATATATTTGAATATTTTTGACAAGTAGATAAAAATTATTTATGAAGGATTGTTATATTAGTTACTGCTGGTGTTTTTTTAAATTTTAATCATTTTACAATTTAAAAATATATTTTTCCAGTTGTATAATCTATTATGAAAATTATATTTACAGATAAAAATTAAATTAAAAAATTATAAAAATTTTATAGACAAATTTTTAAAATAAAATTTAAATATAAAAATGAATTTTCTCGATTTAAAAATTTATTTTTAAAATAATTTTTAATTTTCTCAGAAAATAATAAAATATTAAAAATAATCAATACAATTCTTATTAAGAAACAAAAGTGCGATAAAATATTAACATATATTTTAATTAGATTTAAAGAGAATAAAATTAATTTACCCCATTTATCAAAAATCGGGGAAAAAATTTAGTGTATGTTTAGAAGAAAAGATAGAAAAATAATTATTTCTAAATGATAAAATCAATTATTTAAACAAAATATTGAATAAAAAAATATTTTATAAATATATACTTGTTAGGAAATTTTAGTAAGAATTTGTCAAATAAATTTATTTAAAATATTTTGATTAAAAATGAAATTTGAATTGAATTTTTAGAAAAATATTAAAAGATGTGAATTATTTGTATTGATAAATATAATCTTAAAAAGAATTAATTAAAATGAAATTAATTAACATAAAAAATACATCTTTTTATAAAAAAAATTATTTTTTTAAAGAATTAATAATTTTTAATAAGTAGTTAATGAAAATATATGCTATATATATCGAGCAAAGAGCAACTATGGAATCTTTCCTCCAAAAGAGACAATTAATTGTTTTATCAATTCGGTTCACAACTCTGATTGTTAAAACATGCTAAATTCACTTCCTTATTTACATTCATACAAAAGCGATGAACATGCTACAAATTTTTTATAGTATAAATATATAAAATAATAAAAAAATTAATTTACAAAAATAACAAAAATTTTCATTTTTAATATAAAATAAAAAAACAAAGTATATAAAATTAATATTAATATGTAATGATCTTTTCTTCGAATGTATTTATTTTATTTATTTATAATGATTTTATATATCATATACTAATAAAAATTTTTAAATAAAATCATTTTAAAAATAAAAGTGATGAATATTTAATTTTTTAAGAAAAATTAAATAAATTAAATTTAAAAATAATTATTATTAATAAGCTATTTGGACAATTATTATTGGGAAAAAAATAATTTTTCTATAAGCTAATATCAAATATCAACAATTATATAATTAATAATATTAAAATTATTTTTAAATATTTATAGCTTTGTTCATTGTAACCCAACAATTAACGACTAATTCCAATAATAATTCCAATATTCAACAATTAATTCAAAAAAAATGAAATTCTTCATTCATCGATCAATATCTAATTACAATTCGCGATTTTTTAATTCTTCTCATACTGGGAAAAAAGAATTGTGTTTATTTTAAAATATGGGAATTTGAAGAGAGAGATACAGTCAAAAAAATCAAATGTAATAACCTAAACTCTTTAAATTTTATATTTTAATTAAATATTATTTAATTATATAGTAGATAATTTGTAAATTTTAAAATAATGTCTAAGCTATGGCAAGAAATGCTGATCACAATGATTGCGTTTAGAAATTAATTTTAAATTAATTCTTACTATTCTTTAATGCTTTTTAATAAAGAAATTTTGATAATAAAATAAATATGTAAATTTCTATCTGAATTAAAAAATTTTTAAAATTTATAATATAAATAATTTCTAAAAAATAATTGTTCTTAATATAAAAAATCAAACAAATTTATAAATTATATAAAATAATTTGTTTTAAAATAAAATTTAAATAATAATTTAATTAATGATAAAAAATAAATAGGTAAATAAAATTTCTTAATATAAATTCGAAACATTTATTTTTATATTAGAATTAAATTATTAGTGAGGACAATATTAAAAAATTGATTTCTGGTTTAAAAAAATGAAGATGCGAACATCTTGATGCAATTTTTAACAAAATTTGATTCATTTGTGTGCGGCTTGTATAAATTTAGATTATTCCAAGGGAATAATTGCAGAGGACTACAAAAGAATACATATAAGATGAAAAGTCCCCTCCCTTTTCCAAATGAAAGAATAAATTTCGAATGCGAAAATAATGGGGAAAAATATATTTAATTAAATTAAAAAAATAATTATAATATATTAAAAGATTTTTCGTAGAAGAATTTTATTTTCTAGCAAATAATTTGTGGGATAGGATATTTTTTTATAAAAATAAAAGCAATTTATAACCAAAATTTATTTCAACATCTATTATTATAGAAAAAAATATTATTAAAAAATTCGATAAATAATTAATAATATGTTAAATTATTTTTTGATATGAAAATATATATAATATATAAAATAATATATATCCAATCCAAATATCTTTTAAAATAATTACTATTACATTGGCAGAATTGGCAGCTTAATAATGGAAACATTTTAGTTAAAAACATAATTTTACATTTATCAATTCGCTTCATGGGGCTCAGTCCTAAATGAATTGTCAAAAAATGATGATTTTTGACGAAAAATTTAAAATGTTAAATAAAAATATTCTTTAAATTATATTTTCAATAATATTACTGATATAATATTAATAGACAAATCATAAATTAAAAATGTGTAATGGCTAATGATTATTCAGAAATAAATAAATATAAAAGGTTTGAAAAGGAATATTTTAAATATAAAAAAGTGATTTTTATAAATTCATCTAGCATAGCAATGTTAGGTTACCACCATAGGCAATGTGGTCAGAACTTTGCGCTTTAAAAATAAGAGGAAGAATGTAAACGCATGTTAATTAAATAATTTATTTGAATAAAATTTTAGAAGAGATGAATTAAATTAAATCGAATTTTAATCAAAAGATAAATTAAAATTAATTTTATATAATCATAATTTTTAATATATAAATTTTTGAAAAATTGTGGTAGCTAATAAAATAATATATACGATGCCGAATTAATCAATTTACAAATAAATTGAAATTAAATGAAATATTTAATGAAAAATTCGTAAAAATTTACTCGATAATTCGGAATAGAATGTAACCTGGTCTACCTAGGCAATGGAATACAAAAAATAAAATCTATTTTATAATAATTTAAAAATAATTTTACACTTTGAAAATTTTTTACAATGATGTTGATTATAATAAAATGAAATGTTGTAGATACTGGCCCTTCTAAGCCATTCCATATTTGTGCCCAATTTAGCCCTGCTACAACATTTCCATTGTTACATTCCTTGACATAAACGAAGAGAAATTGATTATTTATATATGAAAATGATTGATTAAAAAATAAATTTTCATGATATAAGTAGATAATCCCTACACCGGTCGGTGAAACATAGCTAAGGTAATCGATTAGTTTGAGCCGACATCTATGTCCCTTCTTAAGCCTCTGCCCATCCGCTTGTCCCCCTCTCGCGCAACAGCCGGTGTCTATCCTCCTCATTTTAATTGTTAGGTTAGAGAAAAGAGACTCTATACCTCTTAAGCCCAAAATCGGATAGCCATTGACCGTTCTGTGTGAGGCGGGACCAAAGTCAGAGTGGGGGTCAGCCGAGAAGGTGCCAGCTCAAACCTATCCTCCTCATTGGAATTTTGAGAGGGGACCATCTTTTGGAAATATGAGGGAGAGGTGGGAAAAAAAATATGAGGGAAGGGAAAAAATATGAGGGGGAAAATTTAATGGTTCAATTCTTTTAAAGGTGCTGCCTCCTTTTCAATCGATGCCACCGACAACCTTCAAATATTACCGAAACGAGGAAGAAACAAAAAGAACGATGATAAAATCAAATCTATTTCTTTTCATTTTTACATTCTATTTTTCAAATAAATAATTTTAAAACATTAAAAAAAAAAGGTCATCAAATTTTATCAAGAGTTATTATGAGAAAAAAATGCCATTTTTGGTTAAAATAAATTTGAGAATTGGTCTTTCATTTTTGATTAATTGTGATATATGTTAAAATATTATTCGCCTTCCTTCCTTCATTTTTCCACTTTCCAAACCTCATCTCCTTCTTTTTTCCTCAAAAGGCGAAACCATTTCCTTCAATTTCATCCCCCTCTTCTTCTTTGATGACCTTCGACCCCAAAAACTGGAAATAATATAAAAATTATTAAAAATAAAATTTCAACCTCTTCCTTTTGGCCAATTTCCTCATTTTCCTTTCCGTCAATTTTTCCCTTTCCATTTTCCTCATCCACTCCATTGATCAAAGTCGGCTCTTCTTTCTTTGCATCCATTTTCTCATCAACATTCTCTCCAACAATGAAAATTGGCTCCATTGCCGTGTCCATTTCAACCTTCTCTTCTTCTTCAATTTTCTCCTCTTTTTCTATTTTGACGGTGATAACCTGGAAATGGTATTAAAAAATTTTTTAATTTTTATAAAATTCCAACCTTTTTCTCATCACCCTCTTTCTTCTCATCACCCAAAACCTCATCCACATTTTCTTCATTTTTCATTTTCACAATACCTTCGCCTTTACCTTCTTCGCCATCTTTATTCAAATTTAATTCCGCATTGGCCTCCTCAATCTTCCTTTTCTCATCCTCATTTTCTTCTCCATTTTTTGGCCCTTCTTCCTCCTTGAAAATTGTCTCATTAACAATTTCCTCAACTTCTTCTTCATTTTGCTCCTTCTTTTCTTCGTCAATTTTTCCCTCATTCGTCGGGTCCACAATTTCCCCCTTTTTTGCCAATTCCTTTCCACCATCTTTTGAGGCCTCGACTTGCTTCTTCTATAAAAAAAAACATATAAAAATTTCTTTTACATTTTTATACCAATTTTTCATATTCAACCCGCATCTCATCTTTATTCAATTTCCATCCCTCCTTATAAAATTCCTAATTACGTAAGATTTATATAAAAAATATTGTTAACCTTGAGCATCTCTTTATCCTTTCGCTCTTGCTGAAGTTTGGCCAATGCCTTTTGACGAGGATTTGACCGACGGCTCCCGCTTCGCAACTTCATCTTTTGACCATCCTAAATAAAAATATATTTTCATTATTTTCTTCCAATTTACCTCAAAACCATTCTCCCCAAACTCCACAACCTCCGTCTCTCCAATCTCCGTCTTCATTTTCTTCAATTCGACTTCGCCTTCTTCAAAATTATTAGGCTCCATTTTCCTCTTTGTCTAAAAATATTGTTACGTTTCTTTGAAATAAAAATAATAAATTTACCTCATTCTTCCTCATTTTCTCCTCATTTTCCTCAAGCCCTCCCTCAAAATCACCCAAACCTTTCGCATTGTGCGATCGTTTTGCCAAAATCGTTTGGATGGACCATTTCTATAAAGAAAAATATATAAATATATATAATTATAAAAAAAAACAAACCTCACACGGCTTATCTTTATCAACGTGCCGCTCAAAATTGTAATCCCCTTTTTTTCCTTTTTTGTAGAAGTGACATCGGGCACACTGTAAAAATAAAAAAAAGTATTTTTAAAAAATAATTAAAAATCAAACTCTAATTTTATCGCCAACTTGTTCAACCGCTGCCTTTGGCTAAAAATAAAAAATATATGCAATCCTCAAAACAAAAAACTCACAAATTCGCCCGGCTCATTCTTAATTTCCAACGGCTCATTCTTAATTTCCAATCCCGTCCCATCAATCATTTCCTTCTTGCTCGGTTTTTTGATCTAGAAAAACTTTTCTCAAAATATTAATGTCCTCAAAACCTTGGCTGCTTGAGACGTCTTAGAAGAATTTGAGGAGGAGGAGCCGCAATCCAAGAGATCTATCTCATTTTTCTAAATACAGTTTATTATTAATATTATTTTAAAAAATAATAACCTTGACTTGGATTTGCCTCATCAAATCCTTCCTTTGGCTTGCTAAAGGTGCCATTTGATCATCCTTAATAATTAATAAAAAATTAGTTTAGAAAAAAATATCTTACCAATTGTTTGACCTGTGCTTTCAAACCATCCATTTCCAACATTTTCTTCTCCTTTTCACGTTGTTTCTTAAAAAAAAAGGAATATTAATAAATATTATTTTTAAATAATTTACCCTCTCGGCCAGTTGTTCCTCCATTGCGCGAATCTCGTCCATCAATTAAAAACAAATATTATTATTTTATTAGAAAATCCTAAAAACAATTAATTTATTTCAATTTATTAACTACAATTAATTTAATTATCTTCAATTTAATGACCTATACATAAATGGGGGAATGGGTGGATGAGTCGTATGGGTCATTTTATGACCAATCAATTAACTTACGACTCACTCCCATTCCTCGTTTTATGTCTATGGTCAAAACATCGACGACGTCTCTCCACTTTCTACCTCATCCCTCCTCATTTTCACTTTCAATAACCCATTGAAGGAAAAGACTCTTACCCATTTTCTCAGTCGCCATTAAATCTCTCTTTCTATAATCCCCCACTATTTCCTCCCTTTCCATTCCATAATCTCTTTACGACTCAAACTTCTCCTCAAAACTGACCGTAACTCAAAAATTGATTATTCTCATTCCTCATTTTTTTCAATTGATTCAATTTTAATAATTCAAACTTCCTCATTTATTTTTCGAAATAATTCAAACTTCCTCATTATTTTTTCGTAATAATATTGCCTAAATTTAATTTTTAGCAAAAAATTCGACAAATAACCAATTTTCAACATCAAAAATATCTCCAACAAACAACAACAATCTTGAAATGTCTCAACCTCCTCGCAAAATTCCTCGCATCGAAGGTAAATTTTTTTTACTCAATTTACTTTCAATTTTTCCAGATGAGAATGAGGATGATGATCGTTTTGATTTCCTCAACCAATATGAACACCAACCCGGTAAAATTTTTATAAATTTTTACTTAATCTTAATCAATTAATATTCAGAGAACATCAATGGCCGCTTCACTTTTCGCCGCCCTCAAGGTATGGCAACAAATCCATTCGCAATTTATGAGAACCAGGACCAACTCCAATTGGAACAACATCAAGGTAAGATCCAAACTTTTAAATCAATTTGAAGCCATTTTAATAGATTTGACTCCAAATCCTCAAGGCCAACTTCATTTGGAAAATCCCCAAGGTCAACAGCAAATGGACCACCATCAAGGTTAGATTTAAATATTTAAATTGATCTGAATCTATTTTTTAAAGAATTGACAAATGAGGAACGTGCCCGTCGCCAAGCTGCTCGCGCTTTTGCCAGGACAAATTGGGTTAATCGCCCCCGAATTTGGTCACCACCGACTGAGGAAGGTAATATTTATATTTTTTATTATTAATTTTTTAATTTATTCAGCATCAATTCCAACATCCATCGTCAACGACTTCAATGAGCGAGCGCGCCTCAATCCAAACCAAATCAACGAAGATGTGGCATTCTTTGTCCGTCCTCCTCCTCAAGGTTTATTTTAGTAAAAAAATCCTCAAAAATAATCATTTCTTTCTCAGCTCAAATTGAACCGCCGCATCCTCAACAAAATGGCCATGCATTTGCCCGAGCAATCTGGAACGGTATTGATTAAATAATAAAAAATAGTCAAAATAATTTTTTATTTCAAGAGCGCCTATTCATCACCAATGTTCTGATTTTCCTTGTGGACATCCTCATGTTGATGCTCTACATCCTCGTGGCCTTCACCCGTTCGGCACCCAGAGAGGAATGAGAAGAAGGAACGAAAGAAATGGCCATTCAATTTTATGATAATTAACATCTTTTAAACCAAAAAATTTCCTCTCAATTAATTTTTTCTCAAAATACTTCCTCATTTACAAATTCAATTAATTTTCCTCATCAAATGATCATTAATTTTGATCTCACTTTTTTAAAATATTTTGTCATCCTCACCCACTTCCTCATTAAATTCCCTCAAAAAAATTTGATCATTAAATTGATCTCATTATGATTTTATTTATTTTGTCATCCCCTTTTCATTAAATTAATGTGATTCCTTTTTATAAATTCTTTCTTCTTCTTCATTAAATAAACCTGAATAAATATTTTTCTATAACTTCTTTGAAAATATGCAAATGAGATGATAGAGAAGAAAATGTAAGGAGAAAATAAGTTTTTTGATATGGCCTAGTCATTCATTTCCAAAAAATCCCCCTTAAAATGAGCCAACCGAATTGGACAATTTCTACAAATTGTTCTTGCCCCCAAAATCAATATTGTGTACGGCCTTATTTCTACTCCAAGCCTCATATTTGTATTTGGGAATCGATTCCAATCCTCAAAATTGATGAATATCTGGCAACTCCTCCTAACAACAATCAATTCCTCATTCTCCTCATACTCCTCATAGTCATCATTGCTTTCCATGTAAAATAACAAAAAAAATAATAATTCCTCATTTTTTATTCTAGCTTATCCAAACGATGCTTTGCACACTCGGATTTACGGAGAATTATAAACGACGAACATTGGAGGAGGAAAGACATCGACAACGTAATCGTCGAACTCGAGGAGGTAAATATGAATTTCCCCTATTCCTCAAAATATGAATTTTCCACATACAGATACGACAACAGTTTAACATCTCAATGAGTCGACTCAATATGGAGGAAAATAATGAGGAATTAAAATAATAATGAGGAATTAAAATAATAATATTACCATTTTTACATTTCACATTTTTTATTAAATCATTTTATTATGGATAAATAATGAGGTATTTTGAGGAATTGGATTAATGATCATTGGATGAGGAAGAGTCTGTTTATTAGGTATTTTTGAGGAATGGATTAATGAATATTGGATGAGGAACGGATCAATGATTATTGGATGAGGATTCGGTCCAAAATGTTTCGGGGGTGACCATTTAGGCCTCATGGTTAAATTTGATATCCTTGAGGGCAATTCGAGGAATAAGACGATTCTTGATCCACATCTTCCTCATCCTCATCTTCTTTGTCTTCTTTATCTTCTTCTGAAGTTTCAATTTTCGACGAGCACCGGTGGACGAGCCCGGTCCATAAGGAAAAAGTCGTCGTTTCTGAAGAACGTTCTATACAAAAACAAATTTACGATTATAAAATTGTACCGAGTTGTTCTTCATAGGTGCATTCAAAATTGGAGGAAGGATCCTATGACGGACCACTTTCTCGATGTTTTCGGGTGTGCCTATATCCATTTTTTCGGGCGAGATCTATAATTAAGGAATTAAGTCATATATTTTATGTATCAAATTTACATTCGGAGTCCCCTGTTCCAATTTTTCAGGCTCCTCCTTCTTTGATAACTCCATTTTGTCGAAATTCTGTGCCAATTCGTCTACCAATTTGTCGGACATTTTCAATTTAAAGAACGAGGTGAATGAGCTTTTCTATTTTTTGGGGCAGGAGAGGAATGAGAGAGTGTGAGGATATATGTAAAATGAAAGGAAAATCCTCCTCCTGACGATCTAGCTTTTATTACCGCCCGCGCGCACCGTTTTTAGCGCCAGCTGGAAAAATTTAAAAAGAGCGCCAATTCATTCAAATAACAAATTGATCCTCAAGAAAAAGTATAAATATTGAAAAAAACCGATTACTCCTATAAAAAAAATGTTTATTATTATTCTCATTCTCCTCATCCTCCTCATTAACCCAATTTCCTCATTTCCAACTCAACAACCATCGACAAAGTACAATTATCTGGCCGATTATTCGCAATACAGGGAATATATAAAATCTGTACGGCCGTGGGCAATTCAACCGCCATCGACTACATCTCAAATCCCTCAAAGTACTCCACCAACTCCCCCTGAAACTTCTCCTCAAACTACTCCTCCTCATCCTCAGACTACTCCTCAGGAATTGACTTCTGCAAAAATTATCTACTCTAATCCGAATTTCATTCCCGACTTACCTCTTTGCAAGGAAACGCCTGAAAATGACAACATATACGGCCATATTTACTGTTTGATTGCATTCCTCTTTTATTTGATTGCGATCATCAGTGCCATATTAATAATTTGTCGAGCATTTGGGTGCCTCAAAAAATTTGAACAACGACAACAACCGCTCGAGATTGAATTGAAGGAGACGGAACAACTAACAGCCTTTGAACGATCGAGAAAGGATTTGGTTGAGCGGTATCCTCATCTCTTCCGGAATGATATGAGCATTGAGGAAATTGGAGAAGTATTAAGCAGTGGACTTCATTCAATCGACGTACCCGATGGACAGTCTTCAAGTAACAACTATTCTCGAATCAAACCCTCTAACTCGTCGAACATTTAAGAAATGTCTACCAATTGATCAAGTTGAATTGCCCTCATCCTTCCCCTCCTCATTTGTGGTCAATTTGGACACCTCCGAAGAAGAAGGCAGCCATTGGGTTGTCTACTATTTTTTGAGAAAAAACCATGTATTATATTTTGACAGCTATGGCCAGGCCCCAACCCTCAACATTAATGTGCAAAGAAATCGAAAATGCTACCAATCCATCGATGCCAATACCTGTCCTCATCACTGTATCTCCTTTATTTACCATATTTCCCTCGGATTGAAAAACGATTTCCGGTCATTTTTTCAAATCATTCTTGAAAAACCTAGAAAATCCTAGGTCGAAAATCTCCTAAATTTACTCAGCTCCGAACTCAATTTATTCCTCGTAAAAAAAAATGTCCCAAATTACAATCTCACTCCCAACTGTCCTCGAGCTGACCGCCTCCGATGATCCAGAATTTGTCTTCCAATACTTGGCCTATTTTATTAGAGAGGTATTGGATTTTTCCACAACCAATTCCCGGGCTGTATTCTACTCCGGCTCGAATCGACAATATGCCGAAACCTTTGCCAGAAAACATGGAGTCTTTACCCTCGAAATGACGCCTGGAGGTAAATACCTGGACGACCTCGACTTGTTTAATAATAATGGTACATATAAATTTGGGCCTCCTCTTAGTCCCGAGAAGGCTTCAGAACTATGGGACAAGGCCTCAAGGAAATTTGCTCTTCAAGCTCATGGCTATGCATATGTATTTGTCCAAGGAATCGAACCCGTAAGCCAATTTGGAACCCTCCGTACATTCTTCAGGATTGAGCTTCCAGCGTTGCTCAATTCAAATAAGAATATGGGGACCATCTACTTTATGAATAACGATGGAAGTACGATGGGAATGTACACAATAAATCTTTGATTTATTCATTTTATTTATTCAATTTATTTATTCAATTTAATAATAAGATAAAATGAAATTAATTATATTCTTGAAAATGGGTATATGAGGATCTTAATTTTCTTCTTGTTTTTTAACATAAGGCTTCGTCAGCGCAGTGGTAGCCTTACAATTCTTTTCCACACATGAGCCGCACATATCAATTTGGATGCGAGCTCCACCATCTATCGGGTCTGTAGATAACTTGTCCTGAGAATGGTAGAGATGATTGTTGCATTGTTCACACAAATAGTAGATGAGCACATATTTAGGCTTGAACAATTTCCACGTTTGAGGCTCATATTTTTCATTGTATTTTGACGGACGAAGTGAGTCCCCTATTCCGGATGCATTAACCTGATGCATAGACGATGATTGTGTGGGCGGATTATCTCCGACGTTTCGGAAGGAAGAATAATTGTTTTGAGGATTCGGAAATGGATGAGGAGGAGTAGGAGGAGGAGGATTATTATGGAAATTATTATGGAAGGCTGGATTATTTTGGAACGGAGTTTGGTATGGAGGATTATTTTGGAAGGAAGGATTCATTTTTTTTGATAAGAATGAACGGAGTGAATTTTTGATAATCGAATGTACTAGTCTGAATCAAGAATGAGAAAAATGCTCAAAATTCGGTCCTTATATACTGGATATCCCAAAGCGATGACTCATCAATTTAAAAATTTATTACTTTTTTGAAAATCAATACAATCATGACATTACCATATTGAAAAGGTATAGGTCTTCCTTCTAATGTACTTATTTTGATTTCAATCTCGCTGACTTCTTTCGGCAAAACTGGAACATAGAGTGGTGAGTCATAAATCTTCTCCACATAATCTCCAGGCTTGGCCCCATTCAAACTGACGACTCGGAGTAGAGAATTTAGCAGATTCCCAATAATAATATTTCCAGTTAATCCTTTGGCGTAGACAGCAAAAGATGTAAAACCTCCACGTAAATCAGATTTGTATTTGGCCACTTCATTGTTAAGAATTGAGGAGGGGTTCTCAAATCCGAGGACATAGCCCAATTGTTGAGATAAACTCAAATGAGTAATATACTCATCGTTGAAGACAACTTTGAATCGTTCAATGCTCGTATCGTATAGAAATTCCACAGAGCCTATTAATGACTTTATTTCATCGATTGTCAAGT